>CABHPR010143511.1:0-12728 GCA_902168415.1 Peromyscus melanophrys | reverse complement strand
ATGGTCATGTCCCATGCAATGGGAGGCTGCCATGGATTGGGATGGTCGTGTCCCATGCAATGGGAGACTACTATGGATTGGGATGGTTATGTCCCATGCAATGGGAGGCTGTCATAGATTGGGATGGTCATGTCCCATGCAATGGGAGTCTGCCATAGATTGGGATGGCCATGTCCCATGCAATGGGAGGCTGCCATGGATTGGGCTGGTCATATCCCATGCAATGGGAGGCTTTCATTGATTGTGATGGTCATGTCCCATGCAATGGGAGGCTTTCTTTGATTGTGATGGTCATGTCCCATGCAATAGGAGGCTTTCTTTGATTGTGATGGTCATGTCCCATGCAATAGGAGGCTGGCTTTGATTAAGAAAGACTGTGAAAGCTATGTCTCATGAAATGGAGTAATTTAATTGTTTTCCCTGAGCTCCTGAAGGCTGTGACTTCTGTCCTCTCCTGCACCCTTGTGATGAGGAGTCAGACGTTAGCTTTTCTGATGCTGCTTTGAATGTGATTTGTGTTTTGTTCTGTGTAATGCCTTTCAAGATGATCTCTGTCTTGTTTTCCAGCAGTTCTACTGCTTGAACCCAAAAGGTATTAATCTGGGTGTCCTTGTTGTTGTCGTCATTGAGTGGTTTATTTTTTTTCTGACTTGATTAAAAACTGTCCCTATCAGAATGGCCTGTAAACAAGCTTGTAGGGCATTTCTATCTATCCATCTATCTGTCTGTCTATCTATCTATCTATCTATCTATCTATCTATCTATCTATCTATCTTTCTTTCTTTCTTTCTTTCTTTCTTTCTTTCTTTCTTTCTTTCTTTCTTTCTTTCTTTCTATCTATCTATCTTCCTACCTATCTACCTATCTATTTGGTGAATGATTGAAATGGGAGGGTCCAGCCCACTGTGGTGGTGCTACCTCTGGGCATAAGAAAGGAAACTAGGAAGCCAGAGGAAGCAGGCAGCACACCTCCATGGCTTCCATCTCACTTCCTGCCTCCAGGTTCCTGCCTTGAGTTAGTTCCTGTCCTGGCTTCCTGCAGTGATCCACAGTTACCAGGAAGTGTAAGCTGAAGTGAACCCTTTCCTCTCCATGTTGCTTTCGGCCATGGTCCTTGTCACACCAGCAGAAAGCTAACTAGGACACTGGGTGTGCATCCTGCCTGGGTTTCTTGAGCATTCAGAAACTACAATTTGAGGGGTTTGTTGTTCTTGTTGTCATATTTATAAAATTCTCAGCCTCTATTTCTTCACGGGATGGTCATGTGCCTTTTTTCTCCTTCTAAGACTGTCTTTAGGTGTTGGGTATCCACCCTGCTAAGTAAGACCCTGAGTTTGGTCCCTGTAGATGAAATTCTAAATGGTCTTAGTAAATAAGAAACACAGAGCCAAATACAGAGTTAAAGCCTAAGAGATCAGAGCAAGAGCCACGACTCCCTTAGCTTACCACTTGCTGCCGTTGCTTCCCCTGAGAGAGAGACCTTCTCCTGTGTGACCTGTCTTTTTATTGCCTTTCTGCTCGGCCTTCTCATTGGCTCTAAACCCGACCACATGACTTCCTCATCACTGCCTGTCTATACAGACCTCCAGGTCTCTATGGTTGGTACTGGGATTAAAAGTTCAGGTCCCCTTGCTTGGCTGTGTCCTTGACTACACAGAGACTCTGCCTGCCGTGTGATCAGATTAAGGGTGTGTGCTACCACCACCAGACTTCTGCTTAATAGCTATGATCTCTGATTTCCAGGCAACTTTATTTATTAACATACAAATAAAATCACATTTCAGCACAAATAAAATATCACCATAGGTCCCTAACACTAGAAAGAGAGAAAAAAATCACAAAAAGATCTCCAAAATACCCCCCCAACCCCCAGAAATGAAGACCATGTCCTACACTTCTCCACAATTTACATTTCTTTTCTACTGGCCTTCCTTCTAGCTTGCAACACGTTTTTTAAAATTTATATTTCTAACATGTTGCTTAACCCAGTTGTTCATTTTTCCATATTTCACTTAACTGGCCTGTACATACATGCACAAGCACACACATTCAATTACTCTAACCCTACACCATGTGAATGCATTGTGGAAATAAGACCTACAGGTTATAATTAAGGTCAAATGAATATATAAGGTAGGGCTTTTCTTTAATGTCCGTCTTGCCCTCATAAGAAGAGACACCATAGATGTGCTCCATGGCACAGGTAGATGGCCAGAGAGTATCATCTCCTGAAGTGGATTTAGTGCCTGGATCATCAGCTTCCCAGGCATCCCTTCTGTGGTTCCTGCTAGGAACCTTTGAGACAATTCAGCTATGTTAAAACACATATAACACTACTGACTCACAACAAATGTTGCTGTTTCTACTTTTATTGTTACTGCCTGAATTGCTTATAAGAATGCATACAGCAAATGAAAAATTATAAACAGTGAGATTCATGATCTAAGAAAGTATTTTTCACTCAAAACCAACCCATAAGGGAAAGCTAGGTATTAATATTTGGGCCACAGAGGCAAATATGCCCAGTGAACTGTGAAGGGCAGATAGATGATACCTCCTTCACCCACCATGCTCCTCTTAGCGATGCCAATCTCAGAAGCACACACAGGTCTCCCCAGTCACCTGCCTTGTGGATTGCTCCAGTACCTGAGACTGCACACACATGTCCTTCTTGCATCTTGTACAAAACTACCAACTTAGGAAGCCAGATGGATGCTCAGGGCACTGTGTATCACAGAGGCAAAAAAGGAATTGGCCACCACCCAGAAACCCGTAGCTAGTATCACACTAAGCCATCTGTTTCTTCCTGTGAAGGCAAGAACATGGAAAGACAAACAAAAAAATCAGGAGGCCCACCTATGCTAGCTATAGAGAGGGGTTGCCTCACTGACGGGAACCTGAATTCCGCATATGCGATTTGAGCATGCTGGGAGGACCCCCTTGCTCAGTGCCTTGGAACTGCCTGGTGGTTATGGAGGTGAGGGACTGGAGGAGAGTAAAGAGGTCCTAGGTGAACTAAGGTATTCTCTGTGAGGCTCAGCTCTGGGAGTACAGCCCAAGCACCTGATGATGAAGAAAACTGACCCCAGCCATGGACTTCAGATACATAAAACAGAGCATGTGCATACATCTGTCAGGGAGAGGCCACGGTCTCTGCAGAACAGCATGGCTCTTAATTTAAAAAAAACAAAAAACAAAAACAAAGGAGACTTGTCTCCACATGAGTACCCCAAATGCTCACTTAAAGGGGTGACAGGTCTCCTAGTGGGGCCAGGGGCTGAGAAGGAGGCTTACCCCAGCTTCTCCATGTCCCATATTCCCAGGGAACTGTGCTACTACACCTCCAGCAAGGCTTCAGAAGACAGGGAGAGTGCTTTTCTATCCCACTGTGGGTTCTGCTCAGAATGGACAAGTCTTTGATGTTTGCGGCATGGCAAACAGCAGGCCCAGTTAGTCACTCAGCTTGGGGCAACAGAGTTTCTGAGCTTCAGTTTGTCTGGAAAATGCAGGCTCTGGAGTAAATAGTCTCTAATATGGCCTCTAACGAAAACGTGAACTATCTATTTTTCATCAATGTCCAAGGGTGTCCCACAGTTAGTAAGAAATGTAGGAGCCTGGGGAGATGGTTCAGTGGGTAAAAGCATTTGCCCCTCAACCCTAACAACGTGAGTTTAAACCATGGAACCCACATACAAAGTTAGATATGGGAGTGTACATCTAGAATAACAGCACTCCTCCTGGGAGATGGGAGGCAGACAGCATAGTCTCGGGCCAGCCAGCCTGGGTACACAGTAGGGCAGCACAAAGAGAGGCGCTGCCCCAACAAGGTAGAAGACAAGAACTGACACCTAGAAGCTGTCCTGGGACCTTTTCGTGTGCTCCTACAGTCAAACATGCACATACATGTGTGCATGCCTGTGCATACAGTGAAAATAAATATAAGAAATGTGGAATGGGAAAGTGTCCTTCAGTAAGTGTTGCAATTTTCTCTACATTGATACATACATGTCTGTGCACATTCTATCTGTCTGTCTATCTATCTATCTATCTATCTATCTATCTATCTATCTATCTCCACATGGAAGAAAGAAGTTGGAAGTCAAGATGAAGGTGGAGAAAGACACACAGGGGAGGAAGGGGAGGAGAGAGGTAAATATACTATGTATAATGTACAATCCCCAGGATAGGGGTCCACCAAGATCACGGCAGCCTCTACGATGATGTTACCCTGGGCTCTTCCTAATGTTATCTCTGGATCATAGAGCTCTAATCCCTTTTCATTGGCTGTTCTTAAATGTGGTCAGGTCAAGGCCACCCAGCTGCTGCAGCATTTGAGATCTCTCTGGTCCTTTTCCAAATGTGAAAGCTGGTGATGTGCATTGGTTTCCACACCTAGGCCATGTGCAGGCTGTTTTGTGCTGACATCATGGAATCCTCACGCCAGCTAAAGGATGCTTTGTTGGTCTTTGTTTGTTTCAGTGCTGGGCCTTACATTTGCTAGACAAGTGGTGTACCTCTAAACTACATCCTTGACCCCTTTTCATTTTTATTTTGAGACAGGGTCTCACTACATTGTTGAGGCTGGCCTTAAACTTGTGATCCTCCTGCCTCAGTTTCCTGGGTAGTGAGGATCACAGGCCTATACTACTAGGCAAGGATTTTTTTCCCCACAAGGATGTTTTGACTCCTCATTGAGAAATGTATAAAATTTTATCAAGATTCTAGCCACACTGATGAACTGCTTGAGGAACATGTTTCTATTTTAAACTTCATTAAGCTAAATGTCTTGAAGAAAATAATTTAATCATTTCCATTTTGTATCTTTACTGCAAATATTTATTGACACTAATTATTCTCCATGTAAACATTGAAATAAGAGCTTGGATTACCTGTCTATTTTCATTCTTTATTAGATTTTACTGAGTGAGAATTCTGTTAACACAAGTTTGTAAAATTAATAAATCTAATTTACCTGATTGCAGCTAGTCATAGGTATTGTATTTTACATTTTCAGTATCAGTATCAATCCACACATATTCAGGACTCACAGGATGGCTTATCTCAGCTAGGTAGCATTTTACAACTGGAACATAGAACTCAACATCCCAGAAGCTACATCATCTCTGTATTGGTTACTTTTCAATCGCTGTGATTAAAACACCACAATTAAGGTGGCTTATAGAAGTAAGAGTTCATTTGGTCTAGGGTTCCAGAAGGGTAAGAATTCGTTATGGCAGGGAGGCATGGAAGCCAACAGACAGTTGTCATGGGGAATTTTGTCTATGTTGTGGTCCAATGTCCAGTGGAATCAGGGGTTGGTTTGAGAGGCAGGGTTCACATTCAACTGGTCAGAATGGATTATGGAGTTCCCTGGCAGATTTGGGAAAGAGAGGCCCTGGGGAAGAAGAGGCTGGGCCAGGAGGTTTCTTAGGCTTTTTGAGCTGAGCTGGGAAGTGAAGGATGGCAGTTTGTGTCACGGTCACTTGAGATTATCGCAGGTTTTGTCTTTAATATTTGTCCTCGAGTTTTTTTTTTTTTTATAATGAACAGTAAAAGAAATTGCATTAGCCAGGATGATGGTGGGTAGCAGGTAGTTGAGAGCTCACATCCTCAAATGAAGTAAGAAGCAGAGAGAGTGAACTGGAAATGGTACAAGGCTTTTAATGTCAAAACCTGTCCCCACTAACATACTTCCTCCAGCAAGCCTGCATCTCCTCAGATAGTGCCACCATCTGGGGACCAGGTGCTCAGATACATGAGAGGCATTCTCATTAAAACTACCACTGTCTCTTTCTCACTCATTATCCTCATTTCTTATCAATGCTGAAATGGGATTCTAAGAGTCCTGGCTTCTTACCTCATGTTTTCTTACCTCATGCCTGCTGCTGTCCAGATGGAATCATAGTGTAATGGGTCCAGATATTGCTAGCAATCCACAGAGTCTCCTTAAAGGAAAAAGGAACTTATTAGAGAAAGAAAACCCACTATACAGAACAGAGGAATTATTGCAGGGTCCTAGAAGGCTGAGGCACAGTCCCACACTGTTTTTTGCCTGGTCTGTCTCCAGCATCCAAAACCACAGGGAGAGAAGAACTGTGTATGTGCATCCCAGCTCAAGGGTCCTGAGTGACCATGCCCCAGGGGCATGTACTTCAAGGTCATTGACAGGTGTAACAGTTACCTGCTACCTCACTAGGGGCAGTGCTTCAAGGTCATAACTAGAACAGCTACCCACTACATCTCCCTCTTTTGTCTAAATAAGAAAGTTCTAACCTAACACAAAACTATATACAATAGGAATGATCAGCAAATATTGTCCAGGAGAAATAAAGGGTAATGACCTAAACAAAATGGAACTACAACCAACAAGAACAACATCAAACAAGAGACACATACTAAAATCCAGAGATGTCCAGAACATAGGTAAATGGCCTGTTACAGAGATTATTCCAAAAGCTGTCCTATCCTGAAGAATCTAAATCTAATCCTTAATATATTCTAGCTAAGATACAAGAAGGTTAGAACTGTAACTATTAGTCTTCAACCCCATCAAGACCTGAGAAGGAATATAATAATACCTGAGGAAACAGGAGATGCATGCAAGCAACTTTCAGAAATCTTACAAGAATAGACAGAGACAGCTGGCAGCCTGGACAGTCACCTAAATTTTCTCAACATCATTGGGGCATCCGATATGGCTACAGGCCTAGAATATCTGACAGACCATTTTCAGAAGCAGGAATTTTGAAAGACCATCTTACTCTGTCTTGGCAGAGTTCAGTAGTCACTTTCCTTGTGTCCCACTTGGATGGAAAGGACAGCATTCGTACTGTCAGCAGTCAAGGCAAGGGCAGTTCTTTGCCCAGCAGGCCATTTGCGCCAAGAAGATAAATGAAGTGTCTTAGAAGCCCAACATTCTCTCGGGATCAGATTGGTGCTGCCAGGAGCAATTGTGTCCATGTCAACAGAATTCTAAGTTATCAAAACATTTAAATGCCATATTCTCTAGGTCTATGAAGTGTTTGAAGATTACCTATCCATCTGACCTATGTATCTGTAAATCTGGACAACTTAACTAACATAACGAAGAAATGACAAACATGGGTGACTATAAATCTGTAAGTCTTTTCTACCTAAATAACCTAAGGACTGAGGATTCATATAAACAACGTAAACAGTCTGTGAACAGATGCACAGTAAAAGGACAATGACCTCAAAATTGTGACAATACACAAAATATCTTAAACAGATGTAGAAATGTATAGTGCAATATGCAATATGACAACAATTCCTTAATATGTATCAATACACAAAATATCCTACACAGAGGTAGAACATATATACAGTATGATAAATATAATTTTGCATTTGTATCAATACAAGATATTTCAAATAGGAGTAGGAATATATGTACAATACAACAAATATAGTTTTGTATTTGTATCAATATAAAGATTATCTTAAGTAGGAACATAAAAATAATTTGCATTTGTATCAATACACAAGAATCCATAACAGTGCAAATTATCTAAGGCTGGTATTTTACTAAATTAGTTTACTAGTATATACAATAATCCAGTGTTAAGAAGAGTTGTAACTAGGAACCTATGATAGTAATAAAATAACAAATGCTGGAAGTGGCAGAGTAAACAGAGAGAATGTGGGTGGGGAGTTGGGTAGGAGAGCTGAAGTGGGCAGAGCACATTGGTTCATGGTCTGGAGCTTGGAGAAGAGCTGGGAAAGGACTAGAAGGGGGTCATGGGAACTTAGTGGTGGGTTCAAGGACATATGTTCTGTTTGCTGGGGATCACTGAAAGATTTTAAGAACATATTTACAGCTGCAAGAGAAATTTAACATGGCAGCAACAGGATGAATTTAGGTCAGGGAGGCCCTGGGAACAATGTCCTGTTAGAAGCTTTACTGTGGGAACATGCTTCATCTCTTCTGTGAGATTGTCTGCTTGATGCTTGACTCTCAGCTCAAAGTAGAGATGGAGAAGTAAGCTTTAATGGCCAAGGGCAGATTCCCTGGAGAGACGTTTCTCACCATGTATGCATGTCACCTTAAAAGCTCGTGATGTTTAGAGGAAGCATGCTGGTGTTCCTGCCAGCTCAGCTGTCCTAAGACCCTCCAACCCCTGCAGAACAGCCCTGGCCAAGCTTATGCCTGACTCTGGGAGATGTTTGCCCCACTGAGCACTTCCAGAGAGGGGTCATGTTGGGGGTCATGTGGTTAGTAGGCACAAGGTAGACTGTGAAATTAGATGAACCTGATTTGAGTTCAGTTTGGCCACTTACTACCTGTTCTGCAAACTCAGAGTAAGAACAGTTACTCTGTAGGGATGTGGCAAGGACCAAGGGAGATGCTGAGGATGGTTGACAAGGTTCCTGCATTGGCAAAACCCCTTGGGCTGTAGTCTGCCATGTACACCTCTATCTTTGAGTCTGTGGAATTCTTGTTGTTACTCTGTAATCTGTGGTAATATACTTACTAATTTGCAAATGGGGAAGCAGAAGCATCACCTGAGAAACGTGCTCAGTGCTCTAAAGACTCTTCCTAGTAGGTAACGTTAGGCAGCACATCTAGATCTTCCCACTACACCACACTGCGCTTAAACGCTTTAAGGACAGTGAGGCAGAGTGGGATGACGTACTCTGGTCAGCAGGCTCGAGGCTACGTGCCTGCCCATGGATGTGATGCAGTGGTGGTGGCTGTAGTACTTGGCAGTACATCCAGACCATACAGATGATTTTGTTCCCTAAAGGCAAGTGCACTTCTTAGGAGGAGGAGGAGGAGGAGGGAGAAGGCAGAACATGCAGACAGAAAGTAATAGCTACCACAACTCTCCAGCTGCACTCCTTTAAAACTAACTTTAACCTTAGTTTGTTTTTTGTGAGCGCACATAATTCAAAAAAGTAGGAGAGGATGGCCACTGAGTGGTCTCTCAATGGAGAGGAAAGTCGACTGAGGATGTGAATGTGTCCAAGGAGAGTCCACTCAGGGGATAACAAAGCCCCATATCTGTATTTACCTGTTGAGAATGTATTGATTTCTTTTTTACAATGTTAAATAATGTGGGAGCTTGTTAGGGACAGTTGACTCCAGAAAGGTCTTCAGTAAGTCCTTGGTTGTCTTGACATGACAGGAGGCAAAGAGCAGTAGATGCAACCTTAACAATTGACTAACTGAGAGAAGATGAGACGTTCGTTAAAAACATTGAACAAAGACAAACATTCAGACCAAATACACCTACATCTACATCACCAAATACAGATTAATGCTCAGAAATGTGTCTTGGCTTTGTTGCAGCATTTGTTTAAGAAAGATCTTTATCCTCACCCCTCCCCCAGCTCCGTTGCCTTCTGTAGAGAGGTGTGCCCTGACTCTAGGGGTCTATGTCTCCATTTTCCAGACCTGGGACAGTTCGGTGGTTTGTTGATGCAATCATGGGCAGAAACAAGAACATGGCAGTCTACTACACTTACCTCCCTCCAGAACATCATGGAAGTTTAAGTTAGGGTCTCCAAAAGCAGCTGTTAGGGGCGTTAGGGACGACGTATAGGAGTCAATGGTGGTGGGAGTGAGAAGGTAGGGCTGAAAAGGGCGAGATGAAAATAAGATGCAGACTAGACAAGCCAGAAGGGAGCTCTGGAGAGAGGGTTTTCATCAGGATGTTCCTCACAGGTCAAAATATTCCAGCCACTCAGCCTTGCATGTGAGCAGGCCATAGTGAGCATCATCTGAGAAAGGCTCAGAGCCATCACATGTGAACAGGCCATGGTGAGCATCATCTGAGGAAGGCTCAGAGCCATCATATGTGGGCAGGCCATAGTGAGCATCATCTGAGGAAGGCTCAGAGCCATCACATGTGAGCAGGCCATGGTGAGCATCATCTGAGAAAGGCTCAGAGACATCACATGTGGGCAGGCCATAGTGAGCATCATCTGAGAAAGGCTCAGAGCTGTCACATGTGGGCAGGCCATAGTGAGCATCATCTGAGGAAGGCTCAGAGCCATCACATGTGGGCAGGCCATAGTGAGCATCATCTGAGGAAGGCTCAGAGCCATCACATGTGAGCAGGCCATAGTGAGCATCATCTGAGAAAGGTTCAGAGCCATCACATGTGAGCAGGCCATGGTGAGCATCATCTGAGGACATGTGAGCAGGCCATGGTGAGCATCATCTGAGAAAGGCTCAGAGACATCACATGTGGGCAGGCCATAGTGAGCATCATCTGAGAAAGGCTCGGAGCTGTCACATGTGGGCAGGCCATAATGAGCATCATCTTAAGAAAGGCTAAGAGCTGTCACATGTGGGCAGGCCATAGTGAGCATCATCTTGAGGAAGGTTCAGGTGGTGGGAAGACTGCCAGATGAAGACTTCCACTAGCTGTAACCCTTGACAGAAGTGTTACCGTACTTAGCCCGGCTGCTGTCAGATAATACCCATGACTAATACTCTTGTCTTGTAGGACAAGACAGTGGGAGCTGGTGGTTTGTGTAAGACCACATGGGAAACTGTCTTCCTTGGTTTGTGTGATATACAATCTGTCCAAGCTCTCAGTACACATTTTGTCTTCTTTTTAAAAATTTATTTCATTTTATTTTTATTTTTTATTATTAAGAAATTTTCTATTCATTTTATATACCAACCACAGACCCCCTTCTCCTCCCTCCTCTCACCTCCCAACCTTCCCCCCCAACCCAGCCCCCATTCCCACCTCCTCCAAGGCAAGGCCTCCCATGGGGAGTCAGCAAAGCCTGGTATATTCAGTTGAGGCAGGTCCAAGCCCCTCCTCCTGCACCAAGGCTGTTTAAGGTGTCCCACCATAGGCACTGGGCTCCAAAAACCCCACTCATGTACCAGGGGTGGATCCTGATCCCATTGCCAGGGGGACCCTTAAGCAGGTCAAGCAACACAATTGTCTTGTCTATGCAGAGGGCCTAGTCCAGTCCCATGGTTATTGGTCCACAGTTCATGAGTTCCCACTAGTTTGGTTTGGTTGTCTCTGTACATTTCTGTAGCATGAATCTTAAAAATTCTTATTAATAAAATCAAACCCGAGGCCAGTTATTGGGGTGAACACTGGAAGGTCAGAGAGACAGAATAAGCCACAGCTATCTCACCTCGCTGGATCCTCAGCTGGTCTTGTTTCCTCAGACTGGATGCCCCGAGCCATCATCCAGAATGGGTCTCAGCTGAACTGCTGCTAGAAGCCTGAAAGCTTAACCAGCCACATGCTTCTCCAGGCCACATGCTTCTCCAGGCCAAAGGCCTCTAATTTCTGGTCCTCACGCCTTATATACCTTTCTGCTTTCTACCACCACTCCCTGGGATTGAAGGCGTGCTTTCTGGGATTAAAGGCGTGGGTCACCACGCCTGGCTGTTTCCCATGTGGCCTTGAACTCACAGAGATCCAGAGGGATTTCTGTCTCTGGAATGCTAGGATTAAAGGCGTATGCTACCACTGCCTAACCTCTATGTTTAATATTGTGGCTGTCCTGTTCTCTGACCCCAGATAAGTTTATTAGCATACACAATATTTTGGGGAACACAATACCACCACACATTTCCCCATCATGATCTTGATGCCCCTTGCTCATAGAATCCCTTTTCTCTCTCTTTCTTTGACTGAACTCCTGGAGCTCTACCTGGAACTTGGCTGTGGATCTCTGCATCTGCTTCCATAAGTTACTGGATGATGGCTCTGTGATGACAGTTAGAGTATTCACCAGTCTGATTACTGGAGTAGACCAGTTCAGGCACCCTCACCACTATTGCAAGCTGTCTAAGTTGGGGTCATCCTTGTGGATTCCTGGGAGCTTCCCTAGCACCTTTTTCCTCCCTATCCCCATGATGTCTACCTCTGTTATGGTGTCTCTTTCATTGCTCTCCCACTCTGTCCCTGTTCCAGCTCAACCATCCCATTCCCTTATGTTCTCATCCCCCATCCCCTACCCTCCATTCCCCCTCCTCACCCCCAGTTTACTCATGGAGATCTCATCTACTTTCCCTTCCCAGGGCAATCCATGCATCCCTCTTGGGGTTCTCCTTGTTAGCTAGCTTCTCTGGAGCTGTGAGTTGTAGTCTGGTTATCCTTTGCTTTACATCTGGTATTCACTTATGAGCGAGTACATACCATGTTTGTCCTTCTGAGCCTGGGTTAGCTCACTCAGGATGATATTTTCTAGTTCCATCCATTTGCCTGAAAATTTCATGATGTCAATGTTTTTCTCTGCTGAGTAGTATTCTACTGTGTGTATGTACCACATTTTCTTTATCTATTCTTCAGTTGAGGGGCATCTAGGCTGTTTCCACGTTCTGGCTATTATGAATAATACTGCTATGAACATAGTTGAGCATGTGTCCTTGTGGTATGATTGAGCATTCCTTGGGGATATGTCCAATAGTGGTATCATTGGGTCTTGAGGTAGGTTGTTTCCCAGTTTTCTGAGAAATCACCATACTGATTTCCAAAGTGGCTATACAAGTTTGCACTCCCACCAACAGTGGAGGATGTTCCTCTTGCTCCACATCCTCACCAACATCTGCCATATAAAAATGGATTAGTAGGGTAGGGCATTCACATGATCAAGGTACAAATATATATATATATATACACATATATATACACACATATATATACATATACACACACATATATATGTATGTATATATATATACATATATATGTATATATATGACCTTCATATATATATATATATAT
>CABHPR010143510.1:0-23185 GCA_902168415.1 Peromyscus melanophrys | reverse complement strand
ATGTGGCTAAACATAGATAAGAATTATGGGCTAATTTAGGTGTAAGAGCTAGTCAGTAATAAGCCTGAGTTAATGGCTGAGCAGTTACAATTAATATAAGCATTTGAGTGGTTATTTTATAAGTGACTGCGGGACCACCAGGCCAGAGGAATGTGGGGTCTAGTGGGACCAGGCAGGATGGAGAAACTTTCAACTACATTTGGCGTACCAATTTGGGGCTCTTGAATTTCCATAAGGCCTAAAAGAGTTTAAAAAGGGCTTCTAAAAACAGAATAATGGATCCAAAAACAGGGTTTTACTTCATGTCTCATGCGGGTCGAGATATAGAGACACCAAGGTATAGAGATACTGTAGTGTGTGGACTTGAGCTACTATGTTCACAGTGTATGGGCTTCAGTACATCATGGCAGATTCCTGCCACTGTACAAAGTGGCATCTGCAAGCCATTCAGCATGGTGCATGGTGGATATAGCTTTTGCTAGTACAGACAAAAAAAAAATAAGGAAAGAAAGAAGAGGTTTTTTGGGCAACACGCTGCTGGATGGAAGCCTAGATCCACTGCATGGTTCCCTCTGAGCTGGAGGTAAATGTAGTTCCGCCATCTTGGAAAGCTGGGGTGGGCGGAGCCAGCAGCCACAGCTGCCATTTCAGTCCTAGTCATGCCGTGGGATTGTGAACTGAACTGCCAAAACTGAACCAACCCAGATATTTTAGAAATGCCCTAACTTTAAAAAAGAAGTCAAAAATATATTTGTCAAATGGAAATCAAAAATGCTTTGGAGTTTTGTTCCCACATGAGATGAGAGGCTGTGGATTTTTTCAGGGTTAATGTGGATCAGATTTGATCAGGCAAGACCTCCTGACACTTGACAGGTGACATCTATCAGCAAAGGTTACTGCTGGTCTTCCCAGTACTTGGCCATTATCTCAAATTTTCTCTCTGGGACCCTAAAGATACTTCATTCACAGACAGCAGGAAGAAGTATGGAGAATACCAAGTGATGGGGTGAGTGGTCTTTGATTATTTGGTGGGTTATGGATGTTTGTTATCATTTAGGGGAGTGTAGAATATTGACACAAATTTAAAATTATCTTTGTTACACTGTATATATGTTCCTACTCTTGCTTAAAGAATTTTTGTATACTGATAAAAATTTAATATTATTTTTGTTATATCATATTGTATATATGTTTCTATTTTTCTTTAAAGTATTGTACCTATGCAGTTTATTTAAAAATGTAGGGTGAATTTCTAGTTTTTGAAAGTTGTTATTATAAACCATATAGGATAATCAGGAAACAGGTTAGTGGTTAGTCATTTATAACAATCAAATTTGTAGATATGTTAGGTATACTTTCCAGATCATATAGACATTTATTTTAGATAGAAAGATGGTCTTCAAACCTTTCAAAGACCTACAGAGTGTGGCATTTAAAATGTTTTGTTAATTTAGGGTTTTTCAGGACAATGAGACACATCTGTTCCTGGTAGTACCAATTTACTTTAGAGAAGATGATGGGCATTGAAGAAACTCCTTATGAAGTTTGCTTTCATTGTGGCAAGGCTAGCCACAGTGGTTAGGCAGAGAAACTGTTCTTGCCTTTGACTGATGACAATGTGCTGTGCAGACTGGACATGCAGGACACACAGGAAAAGTGACTGTTGAACTTTGCTAAAACAAGGAGGGCGGTCCTTGGAAATTCCTGCTTCACAGAAGAGTCTGCCAGACATTCTGCAGGACACAGAGGAAAGTGTCTGATGAACATTGCACAAACAAGGCAGGACAGTCCAAAATTTCTGCTTCACAGAAAAGTCTGCCAGATACTCTAGGCCTGTAGGCTCAAGATGGATGCCCCAACATTGCAGAGGAACTTTGGGTGACTGTTCAGGCAGCCAAATGTCTCTGTTGTTAGATAATATTATATCCTCCTGGGCCTTTGATGGAGTTGAAGACTAGGTAGTTATAGTTGCAGTTTTTCTTAGTTATGATAAAAAATAACTTAGATATAAAACTTCGGATTAACTAAAATAGGATAGATAATGCATTATTTTCTTTGAATATGCTAACTACAAATGGACTGAATATTGTAAATTAATTCTTACTTGGTAACTGTTTTTATTGTATATAGTTATACTAGGTTAAAATTAAAACCTTTATTTTTATTTAGACAAAAGGGAAAATGTAGTAGAATATTATTTTAAGTGTGTGTTACTTTTACTTATGTTGCATTTGTTTAACTCTGTAAACATGTGTTACCGTGCCTCCCTGAAACACTTGATGGTCTAATAAAGAACTGAATGACCAATAGCAAGGCAGGAGAAATGATAGGTGGGGCTGGCAGGCAGAGAGTGTATATGGAAGGAGAAAACTGGGAGGAGAGAGAACTGAGATCTAAGAGCCAGAGAAGAAGTATTCGGGTGGCCAGCCACCCAACTACACAGCAAGCCATGGAGTAAGAGTAAGATTTAGAGAAGTTAGAGAATGGGAAAAGCCCAGAGGCAAAAGATAGATGGGTTAATTTAAGGAAAGCTGGCTAGAAACCAAGCCAAGCTAAGGCCAGGCATTCATAATTAAGAATAAGCGCCGGGCATTGGTGGTGCGCACCTTTAATCCCAGCACTTGGGAGGCAGAGGCAGGCGGATCTCTGTGAGTTCGAGGCCAGCCTGGGCTACCAAGTGAGCTCCAGGAAAGGCGCAAAGCTACACAGAGAAACCCTGTCTCGAAAAAACCAAAAAAAAAAAAAAAAAGAATAAGCCTCCATGTATGATTTTTTTGGGAGCTGGGTGGCAGGCCCTCCAAAAGAGTAAAATACCTCCATCCACACATTGCTAATATTTAACATATATATAGGACTTGAAAAACAGGACAGCAAATAACACAATTAAAAATGTTGTATAAATCTAACCAGAGAGTTCTCAAAAGATGAGCACAAATGGCTGAGAAACACTTAAAGGAACGTTCAATATCCTTAGTTATCAGGATAATGCAAATGAAAACTACATTGAGATTCTTTTACAACAGAATGGCCAAGATCAATAAAAGAAATAACAGCTCATGCTGGTGAGGATGTGGCATAAGTGAGCGCTCATCCATTGTTAGTGAGAGTGCAAACTTGTGCAGCCACTATGGAAATCAATGTGGCAGATCCTTGACAATCTGGGAATAGATCTACTCTAAAATTCAGATATACCATTCTTTGGAATATACTCAAAAGACTGCATCCTACAAGAGAGACATTTCTCAACCATGTTCACTGCTGCTTTATTAATCACAGCCAGAAATTGGAAATAGCCTAGATGTCCATCAACACACAATTGGGTCAGAATATTACTCAGCTATTAAAAAAAGAAAAACCATGAAATTCACTGATAAATGGATGGAGCCAGAAAAAGAAAGTTTTCCTGAATGAGGTGACCCAGACCCAAAAAGACAAATATGGTATGTAGTCACTTACATTGGATATTAGCTGTAAAGTTCTCAATAAGCAGGTTACTTTCCACATAACTACAAAGGACAGATATAGACTAAGGGACTATAGAGAGGGAAACTTTTTTCCTAGCAAAGGGAATTAGAATAAATGTTTTATAGATGGAGAGTGGAGTGTGTACTGTATTGGGAAGATCAAACTGGGAGAGGGAATGGAAGAGAGGAGTAAGGAAGGGATTATGGGGCGGAACAGATAAAACCAAAGGCTATTTGAAGCCCTTCTACTATATGGAAGCCTGTTACAGTAGAAGCTCCTTAAAATATATTTATTTATGAAAGAAATCTAAATGGAATAAACAAATTACAGGAGAAGCTAAGCCCCAACTAGACATCTGTCACCAAATGAACCGCCAGTGAGTTACATCTAATCAAGTTGTTGGCCAAAGAGGCCCTTGGAAAACTCCCAAATAACTCAGGCTATAACTAAGGTTATTGGTTGCTCTCTACAAACTGATGGTAAGGCCCAATTGTTGAAGACAACACCTACATACACTGAACATGGAGAAGTGCAGCTGCTGCCTACCTACAGCCTTAACTTAAATGGACTAGCATTCATGGTACTGGATAGTACTATCTGTGGAGACCCACAGAAGTTTCCTAGTGAGATCTGAGCTTGCTTTACCCAGCAGGGCTGCATAGGGGAATGATTTGACCATGGGTGACATTACCAGGTGTTAAGAAGGGGCTGCACTTGACTGTGCAGTGTGCTTTGATTTAGCAAGGGAGAGGTCTTTTGCCCCACCGCTTGGCATTGTTATAAAAAGCCCTTTTGAAGAGGCAGAAGGGGCCATTGGGTATTGACCCAGGTCCTCCCTAAGCTATCCTGTGTTTCTGTCTTTCTTCTCATCATCTATGTCTATCTTTGTATCTGATATTTTCTTATCTCTCTCTCCTCCTCATAGAAACACTTTAAAAGGTGGGAGCTGGCCTCCTACAACTATCCATGCTACCAGAGAAGACAGATGAACATCAACTCAGATACAAACCCTTGGATCAACAATGGTGACCAGCATGCAAGATAAACTGGTGTAATAATGCCACAAAAGTTGTATGAGTAGCCAACCAATATCTGATTGAATTTAAGGCCAACTCCATGAGATGGAACCAAAGTTAAGGTGGCCAAGACTTTGAGATTTATTAGGCCATAGACCTAGAGGAAAAATAGATACCATTGTTTTGCTAAAGGAACACAGCATTAAAATGTCTCCTAGAGACATCTGCTGTACTCATAGATCAGTGTCCTGCTCAGCCATCACCATAGAAGACTAACATTGTGTGGTAAATAGAACAAATACAGAGACTCACAAGTGAACAGTGTTTAGAGACAGAGGGACTGTGGAACACTCAACCCTAAGTGGAATGTCTCCATCAAATCCCTCCCCTTAGGGCTCAGTCAACATTGCTGAAGAGAGCGCAGAAAGAGTTTAAGAGCCAGTGGGAATGGAAGACACTAAGGAAATAAGACCTTCTAGAATCCACAGTACTGATGCACACATGAGCTTAGAGACTATAGCATCATGCAAAGGGCGTGCATAAGTCTAAACCAGAATGGGGTGCCAGTGCGGAGAGGGAAAGTGGACGCAAGGTCCCATCCCCAATCTAGAAGCTATTTCTAATTTTATATCCACTCACAAAAGTAATATTATTTTTCTCCATTTGAGTCTTACTGGGCACACAGACCACACTTAAGGCAAGTACCCATGCCCAGCAGTAGATGGCCCCCACAAAAGAACCTCCAAGTATTTTAGGAGGTGTTTTTGTCTGATAGTAGTTTGCCTGGATAATTTTTTTTAAGCTTACAGGTCTTTTGGTTATTTGCTATGGTTTCTGATTTTGTGTTTTTATGGGATTTCTATGTGTGCAAATGTGTGTTTCTGCATCTGTACTTGTTTCTTGTGTTTTTAGTTTTTTCTCTTTGTTTTGTCCTATTCTGTCTTATTTTTTTCCTGTTTTACCTTATTAAATTCATTTATTTTTTATATTCTTGTTTGTTTTCTAATGAGAGAGAGAAAGAAAGGTATGGATTTGGGTGGGTAGGAGATGGAAGGATCTGGAAAGTGTTGGGGGAGGAGGGAAGCTGTAATTAGAATATACTGAATAAAAAATCTACTTTCAATAAAGAAAAGTCAAATAAATAAAAATGAAAATAAAATGGTTAAACCAATTACAATTCAAATAAACTTAAGTTTTTGAGATTATACTTACATTTCTCCTTTCCTAATACTCCCTTTAAGCCCTCCTATATGAGCACTCCCTCCTTGCCGTCTTTCAAATTAACGCCTGTTTTGCATTAATTGTTATTGCATGCAAGCATAGACATATTTCTAAAGAGAAGGTCCTCAGTCTGTATAATGTTACTTGCATGTGTGTTTTCAGGGCAACCTTTGGCACTGGATAAACAACTGGTGTGCTCTTTCCTCTAGGCATTACTTAATTGCCTGTAGTTCTTTGTGTGGGTGGAGCCTCAAATCACCATTCTTTTCTGTGTATTTAAAGTAGTCCTTACATACAAATTTAAGGTTAATGCTTATACACTGAATGGTTTCTATTATACTTCTATTTCTTCCTATTCATAAAGCTGAGACATACTTACAACCTCCCCAACGAAAACACATTTCCCATCAATTTCACCTTAAACAGTGAGGCAACATCTTCCCCAGAAGTCTATTTCTATTCTTCCCAGATAGAGTGGGTAGCTGTGAACTAAAGAAACAAGCACATCCCAGTTCAGGTTAGTGGACCAGAGAGTTTACCGTGGTTGTTCAAGGGACAAGGTTGATTCTTGGGTCCATGCATTATAGGAAAGTCCTGGACACATATTTGAGTGATGACTCACAAAGACTGTGTTGAAAAGATACAAAAATAACAAAACATCATGAAAATTATTATCCACAATTTACTCTGCCTCACTGGCCTTGGATACTTTGCTTTTGACAACTTGACGTGGTAGATAGACTGGACGAATGAGGAGCATAAAGGACAGTGTTTTATGAGGCAAAGGCCACAGCTTTTGGAGTGAAAACTGACCACATTCAATATGACCCTTGAAGCGTCATGGTTGTTTAAATTCATACATGTGTAGTTACAAGAGCAAAGGTCCCACAGACATACTTATCCTAACCCCCATCCTGTGTACCGAGTACCTTACACAGTGAAGCGTCCTTTTTAGATGTGAGTGAAGTAAAGACCTTGAGACAGAGAGATGCTTTTAAATCTCTCTGTTCTAACCTAATCATGGGGTTCATCAATAGAGATGACAGGGCATCAGAGAAAAAGTTAAAGATGCTATGCAATTGCTTCTGAAGATGGAGGACAGGGACCTTGCCATGGAAAGCAGGCAATCTTTAGAGACTCTTAGGACAAGGAAGAGTTTGCCCTTAACCCTCCAAAAGGAACAAGGCCCTACTGTAAATGTTAGTCCAATAAGATCTCTTCTGAACTTCTGGCCTTCAGACCTGTAATAGAGATTCATGTTGTTATTGTTCTAAGCTTATTTATGCATTTTAAAGATTTATTTATTTCATTTTATTGTATATGAGTATTTGCCTTCATGTATGTATGTGTACCAGGTGCATACCTGGCACCTGCATAGGTCAGAAGAGGGTACCAGATGCTTTGGATCTTGAGTTAGGGATGGTTGTGGGCCTCCATGAAGTGTTGGAAACCAAATCTGAGTCCTCTGCAAGAGCAGCCAGTGCTCTTAACTGCTGAGCCATCTCTCTTGCCCCTCATTGGGATTTTACTTTTAAGTTAGAGCACTAATATAAAACTGGGTTTGTTTTGTTGCTGTGTTTTTTTCTTTTGGAGACAGGATCTCACTATGTAGCCTTGGTTGGCCTAGAACTCGATATGTAGACTAGGTTAGCCTCAAACTCATAGAGATCTTCCTGCTTCTGCCTCTCAGGTGCTGAAATGAAAGGTGTGCACCACTGCACCCAGCCTATTAAACTATTATTATCGCACCCAGCCTGTAAAACATAATGTTATATTTCATATACTACAATATAAAACATTATACATAATATAAAACTCTCTCTTTGTGTCTACACACACACACAGACACACACACAGACACACACAGACACACATCCCCTGAAATTTATCCAATAACTGCATCTAAACAATGGTGACCACAGGGAACTCTGACCATGAAGCTGTCTGGGTGCTGCAGTTCACTTCTGTTCCCTTGCACAGAGAAGCATACATATTGTCTACCTATAGCCAGGAAAGAGCAAAACTCAAATTTCATGTCTTTCAACTAGTGGTGAGTACCAGTGACTATGAAAACGTGGTTTGAACGCTGTCACCTCTGGGGGCAGCAGTTTCACTTGGAGGTTACTGTCTGCTGAAGACTATCCCTTTCATTTTCATCTCCATAAAGCAGTAGTGGAATCGCAGGACATTCACTGTCTGCTGAGACTTGCCGGTGATATTGCCATCTGTTGACCTGTTCTACATATGAAGAAGCCCTGTGATAGGGCCTTCGAAAATTTTCTAGGTACTGGATTATAAAAAGGGTAATCCATGCTTTCTTGGTGTGTGACTTACAAGTCAGTTTGTACATTAATAATATACCAACCAGGGTCGCAATGTCAATCAAATTTCTCTATTGAGTTAATATGGTAGTGATGCAATTTCTTCTGAAGGGAAACTAGGAAGAAAGGATGTTAAACAACTCAAAACAGCTCCAGGAAGTCTCTGACATTAGCAGATTCACTAGTCCCCTTCCTCCCCAAGAGTGTATATGCAGTAAGTGACTGCTGAGAGTCACTCTCCACAAGCCCAGCTGCCTGGGAGACGTAGAGACCAGCAGTATCACCTAGAAGAGGCACAGACCAACTGAGCCCCCGGAAAGGACACTGTGGTAATTTGAATGGGAATGGCTCCCATAGGCTCCTATATTTGAATGCATGGTCAGCAATTGGTTAAACTGTTTGGAGAAGGTTAAGAGATATGGCCTTGTTGGAGGAAATGTGGCCTTATTTGAGGTGTCACTGGGGTTGGGGTTCATGACCCCCCCCCATGATGGTCATTGACTTGCCATCTGAAATTTTAAGCTAGCTTGAAAAACACTTTCTTTTATAAGTTGCTTTGATCACTGTGTTTCTTCACAGCTATAGAAAAGTAATTAAGACATACAATCTCTGCTGTGGAATGGTCTGTATGTTAAATGTGTTGCTCTGATTGGCAAATAAATAAAACACTGATTGGCCAGTAGCCAGGCAGGATGTATAGGCGGGACAAGGAGAGAGGAGAATTCTGGGAACAGGAAGGCTGAGGCGGAGAGACACTACCAGCCACCGCCATGACAAGCGAGATGTAAGGTACCAGTAAGCCACAAGCCACGTGACATCTTATAGATGAATAGAAATGGGTTAATTTAAGATATAAGAACAGTTAGCGAGAAGCCTGAGCCATTAGGCCAAACAGCTTAAATAATATAAGTGTCTGTGTGTTTATTTTATAAGTGGGCTGTCGGACTGCCAGGGCCTGGCAGACCTGGAGAGAAAAAACTCTAGCTACAAATCTCCAACCTGATATGCTGTCTGCAGGCTGTGCAGTGTGTCTCAGTGTTCCAGTTTTTGTGAGCCCCCCATCTTGATCTGGGCTTTGGTGATGTAGCTGTCTTTGAGTCAGTTCTGATTTGTTTTTTAATCTTATTAATTTTTTTCCATTTATTTTATATACCGACCAGTTTCCCCTCCCTCCTCCCTTCTATACCCCCCACCCACTCCTCCTTCCTTCAGAAAGGGACAGGACTCCCATGGGAGTCAACAAAGCATGGCACATCAAGTTGAGGCAGGACCAAGCTCCTCCCCCTGCATCAAGGTTCCACGAGGCAATCCAGCATGGGTATTGGGTTCCCAAAAACTAGCTCAAGTGCTAGGCACAGGGCCTGATCCCTCTGCTAGGGGCCCCACAAACAGACCAAGCTACACAACTGTCAGGCACATGCCGAGGGCTCCCTAGCTGTCAGTCCAGAGCTGGTGAGCTCCCATGAGCTCAGGTCAGCTGTCTCTGTGGGTTCCCCTGTCATGGACTTGACTCCCCTGGTTCATGCAATTCTTCTTCTCTCTTTTCAACAGGACTCTTGAGCTCTGCCCAGTGCTTGGCTGTGCATCTCTGCATCTACTTCCATCAGTTACGAGATGAAGGCTTTCTGATGACAATTAGGGTAGTCACCAATTTGATTACAGGAGACCAGTTCAGGCACCCTCTCTCCTATTGCTAGGAGTCTTAGCTGGGGTCATTCTTGTAGATTCCTGGGAGTTTCCTTGGCACCAGGTTTCTCCCTAACCCTAAAAGCTCCCCCTGCATCAAGATATCTCTTTCATTATTCTCCCCATCAGTTCCACACCCAGCTCACCTAACCCAATCCCTCATGTTCCCATACTTCCATCCCCACTTCCCCTCCCCACCCCCCAACAGTTTACCCAGAAGATCTCTTCTATTTCCCCTTCCCAGGGAAATTCATGTGTCTCTCTTTGGGCCCTTCTTGTTACCCAGCTTCTTTGGGCTGTGGATTGTAGCCTGGCTATCCTTTACTTTACAGCTAATAAATATCAACTTATGAGTCAGTACATACTGTGTTTGTCTTTCTGGGTCTGGGTTACCTCATTCAGGATGATTTTTTTCTAGTTCTATCCATTTGCCTACAAATTTCATGATGTCATTTTTTTTAACTGCTGAGTAATACTCCATTGTGTAAATGCACCACATTTTCTTTATTCATTCTTCAATTGAGGGGTATCTAGGTTGTTTTCAGGTTCTGGATATTATGAATAAGACTGCTATGAACATATGAGCAAGGGTCCTTGTGAGTATGACTGAGCATCCTTGTGTTTATGCCCAAGATTGGTACAGCTGGGTCTTGAGGTAGGTTGATTCCCAATTTCCTGAGAAACTGCCGTATTGATTTCCAAAGTGGCTGTCCAAGTTTGCACTCCCACAAGCAATGGAAGCGTGTTCCTATTACTCCATATCCTCTCCAACATAGGTTGTCATTAGTATTCTTGATCTTAGCCATTCTGACAGGTGTAAGATGGTATCTCAGAGTCATTTTGATTTGCATTTCCCTGATGGCTAAGGATGTTGAACAATTCTTTATGTGTTTCTTGGCCAGTTGAGATTCTTCTGTTGAGAATACTTTGTTTAAATCTATACCCCATTTTTAATTGGATTATTTGGTTTGTGGTCTAGTTTCTTGAGTTCTTTATATATTTTGGAGATCATCCCTATGTCAGATGAGGGGTTGCTGAAGATATTTTCCCATTCTGTAGGCTGCCATTTTGTCTTATTGGCAGTGTCCTTTGCCGTACAGAGCTTTTCAGTTTCAGGAGGTCCCATTTTTTATTAATTGTTGATCTCAGTGTCTGTGCTACTGGTGCTATGTTCAGGAAGTAATCTCCTGTACCGTATGTTCAAGGCTACTTTCCCCTTTCTCGACTGTCAGCTTCAGTGTAACTGGATTTTTGTTGAGGTCTTTGATCCACTTGGACTTGAGCTGTGTACAGTGCGATAGATATGGATTTATTTTAATTTTTCTACATACCAACATCCAGCTATGCTACCACCATTTGTTGAAGATATTTCTTTTTTCCACTGTATAATTTTGGCTTCTTTGTTAAAAATCAGGTGTTCACAGATGTGTGGATTTACATCAGGGTCTTTGATTCGATTTGATTCCATTGATCTACCTGTCTGATTTCATGCCAATATCATGTTGTTTTTATTACTATAGCTCTATAGTAGAGCTTGAAGTCAGGGATGGTGATACCTCTGGAAGTTCCTTTACTATATATCGTTGTTTTAGCTTTCCTGAGGTTGGTTTTTTTTTTTTTTTTTTTTTTTTTTTTTTTATATATATATGAGGTTGAGTGTTGTTCTTTCAAAGTCTGTGAAGAATTGTGTTGGGATTTTGATGGGGATTGCTTTGAATCTGTAGATTGCTTTTGGTAAGATTGCTATTTTTACTGTTAATCCTACTGATTCATGAGCATGAGAGATCTTTCCATTTTCTGTTATCTTTTCCAATTTCTTTCTTCTAAGATTTAAAGCTCTTGTCATACAGATCTTTCACTTGTTTGGTTAAAGTTACCCCTAAGATATTTTATATTATTTGTGGCTATTGTAAAGGGTGATGCTTCTCTGAATTCTTTATCATTTTGTATATAGGATGGCTACTGATTTATTTTGAATTAATTTTGCTGCCAGTCACATTGCTGAAGGTGTTTATCAGCTGAGGAGTTCCCTGGTAGAATTTTTGGGGTCACTTATGTATACTACCATTTCATCTGCAAATAGCAAAAGTTTGAATTCTTCCTTTCCAATTTGTATCCCCTTGATCTCCATTTGTTTTCTTATTGCTCTGGCTAGAACTTCAAGTACTATATTGAATAGATATGAAGAGAGTGGACAGCCTTGTCTTGTTCTTGATTTTAGTGGAATCACTTTGAGTTTCTCTCCATTTAATTTGATGTTGGCTGGCAGCTTGTTGTGTATTGCTTTAACTTTGTTTAGGTATGCTCCTTGTATTCCTGATCTCTCCAAGACCTTTATCATGAAGGGGTGTTGGATTTTGTCAAAGGCTTTTTAAGCATCTAATGAGGTGATCATGTGTTTTTTCTTTAAGCTTGTTTATATTGTGGATTACGCTAATGGATTTTCATATTTTGAATCATCCCTGCATATCTGGGATGAAGCCTACTTGATCATGGTGGATGATATATATATATTTTTAATGTATTCTTAGATTTGGTTTGCCAGTACGTTATTGAGTATTTTTGCATTAATGTTTATGAGGGAAATTGGTCTGTAATTCTATTTTTTTTGTTACATCTTTGTATGGTTTGGGTATCAGGGTAACCTCAGCCTCATAAAAAGAGTTTGGCAGTGTTCCTTCTATTTCTATTGTGTGGAACAATTTGAGAAGTATTGGTATTAGCTTTTCTTTGAAATTCTGGTAGAATTCTGCACTGAACCAATCTGGCCCTGGGCTTATTTTGATTGGGTGACTTTTAATGACTGCTTCTATTTCCTTAAGGGTAATAGGTCTATTTAAATTGTTTATCTGGTCTTGATTTAATTTTGGTATGTGATGCCTATCAAGAAAATTGTCCATTTCTTTTACATTTCCAATTTTTGGAATACAGGTATTTGAAGTATGACCTGATGATTCTCTGGATTTCCTCGTTGTCTGTTGTTCTGTCCCCCTTTTCGTTTCTGATTTTGTTAATTTGGATATTCTCCCTGTGTCTTTCAGTTAGTTTGGATAAGAGTTTGTCTATCTTGTTGATTTTCTCAAACAACCAACTCTTTGTTTCATTGATTCTTTGTATTGTTCTCTTTGTTTCTGTTTTATTGATTTCAGCCTAGAATTTGATTATTTCCTGCTGTCTACTCCTCCTGGGTGAGTTTGCTTCTTTTAGTTCTGGATCTTTTGGGTGTGCTGGTAAGCTACTAATGTGAGATTTCTCCAAATTCTTTATGTAGGCACTTAGTACTATGAGCTTTCCTCTTAGCACTGCTTTCATAGTGTCCTATAAGTTTGGGCATGATATGAATTCATTTTCATTGAATTCTAGGAAGTCTTTAATTTCTTTCTTATTTCTTTCTTGATCCAGTGGTAATTCAGTTGAGAGCTGTTCAGTTTCCATGAGTTTGAAGGTTTTTTTGCAGCTTGTGTTATTGTTAAACTCTAACTTTAACCAATGGTGATCTGATAAGATATAGGTAGTTATTGCAATTTTTTTGTTGAGATTTTCTTTATGACTGAGTATGTGGTCAATTTTAGAGAAGGTTCCATGAGGTGCTGAGAAGAAGGTATATTCTTTTATGCTTGGGTGAAATGTTCTGTTGATATCTATTAAGTCCATTTGAGTCATAACATATGTTAGTTCCCATGTTTTTCTGTTAATTTTCTGTCTGGCAGACATATCCATTGGTGAGAGTGGGGTATTGAAGTCTCCCACTATTAATGTGAATGCTGAAAGATCAGAGAAACAGAACAAGCCACAGCTAACCTCACCTCACGAATTCCTCAGCTGATCTTGTTTCCTCAAACTGGAAGCCTCTGTGTCCTCATCCGAATGGATCTCAGCTGAACTGCTGCTAAAAGCCTAAAAGCTTAACAAACTGAGTTCCTGGTCCTCATCCTTATATACTTTTATGTGTAGCATGAATCTTAAAGAGTCTTATTAATAAAAACAAACCCAAGGCTAATTATTGGGGTGAATGCTGGAAGATCAGAGAAGCAGAACAAACCACAGCCTCACCTCGCCAATTCCTCAGCTGATCCTGTTTCCTCAGACTGGAAGCCTCTGAGTCCCCATCCAGAATGAATCTCAGCTAAACTGCTACTCAAAAGCCTAAAAGGTTAACCAGCTCTAGTTCCTGGTTTTCATGCCTTATATACCTTTCTGCTTCCTGCCATCACTTCCTGAGATTAAAGATGTGTGTCATCATGCCTGGCAGTTTCCAGTGTGGTCTTGAACTCACAGAGATCTGGATGGATCTCTGCCTCCCAAGTGATAGGATTAAAGGCATGTGTGCCACCATTTTCTGGCCTCTATGTCTGTCTAGTGGCTGTTCTGTTCTCTGACCCGAGATAAGTTTATTAGGGTGCATAGTATATTGGGGGAACACTATCACCACAGTTATTTTCTTGTGCTTCAGCTCCCTTGGAATGTTCAGGTCTTGCTGTTGTAGGATCACTGGGTTCTGGTGCTGCCATATTGCCCATTTTGTTGTTGAATATATTCTTACTGTGGCATTTACTCATCTCTTCTTCCAACTGGTGTGGATGTGCCTGTGCCTAGGTAGTCTGTGGGGGGTTGTGGAGGAGGACTTGCCTCAGGGAGGATGACCATGTTGTGGGGTTGGGCGGTGAAGTGGATCTTGGGGGAACAGAATCCCCTGGGTGGTGGCAGAGGTGGTGCAGCCTGGGGGCAGATGTCTCACTTGCTTGCCAGGTGCTGGTGACTGTCCCAGAGCAGTGGAGTTCCACCAGAGTTGGGGGCAGGACTCAACTGCCTTACTGATGCTGAGAAGGGAGGGGAGGGGCATGAGATGTGACCTGGGGTTTAGGGTCTGGTTTTTGGGGCAGTTCAACTGGGAGGCCAGTCATTCACCTGTTCTTCCAACTGGTGTGGATTGTGCCTGTGCCTCTGTAGTCTATTGTTGTTGCGGGGGAGGGCTAACCACAAAGAGGATGACCAGTCGTGTGGGTTTGGGCAGCAGAGTGTGTCTTGGGGGAACAGAATGCAGTGGGTGGTGGTGGTGGTGGTGGTGCAGCCTAGAGACAGGTCTCTTACCTGCTTGCCGGCTGCTGGGAACTGCCCAATTCTGCTTTGTAAGTAATCTCTCACATATATTCCAATAATTAACCCCAATAAAACTCATTAGTTTACCATGTTGGACTTGGGAGATATCTGTGCTTTGGTCTGTCATGGCCTCCCTTTCTGGGTGAGTAGATTTGTGTGTTGCATCTCCCCAGGAAAGTCTGTCATTCAACAACCACATACAGTTTAATGATATAAATTCATTTGCGTCTTCAAATTTTTGAAGGAATGTATGTTCTTTGTAAAGAACTTAATTGAATACAACCCAACAGAGGAATCTCACAGTCACAGTCCCGACAACCTACCTTTCTTATGCATATGATTTGAAGACTCCTGTGCTTGACACACTGTGCCGGTCTCGGAGAATACAGAAATGAATTACACACAGGACCTTCCTGTTAGTTACTGGAAATGAAATGGACCACAAAGCAAAAAGTGCTAAATGAAATAGGAGCATAACATTGCCTGAGTGAAATATGCTTGTATTCATCTAAGAACAACAACAAAAAGCCAGGCTAAACCTGTTGTGATGGCACATGCCTATAAACCAGCACTTGGGAACCAGAGTCAGGCAGATCTCTGAGTTCAAGACCAAACTGGTATACAAAACAAGTTTAAGGACAGCCAAGGCTGCACAACAAAACCTTGTCTTGAAACCCCCTGCAAAAAAAAGAAAAGAAGGAAAGAAAGGAAGGAAGGAAGGCAGGAAGGAAGGAAGGAAGAAAGGAAGGAAGGAAGGAAGGAAGAAAGAAAGAAAGAAAGAAAGAAAGAAAGAATAATAATAAAAAAATATAACACAGACTTAAAACAGGCATAGTTACTACCAAAAAAAAAGAACCCTAAACTTTAAATTTTAGTTTATTACATTTCACTATTTGTGTGTGTGTGTGTGTGTGTGTGTGTGTGTGTGTGTGTGTATGGTGCAAGTCTGAAGGTCACAGGAAAAATTGCTGGGGTTGGTTTCCTTATTCCATCATGTGGGTCCAGTTGTTCACCTCAGGCTCTCATTCTCAGTGGCAGGTGCCTTTACCTTCTGGGTCATGACACTGGCCCTGAACACATGCTTTAATAAAGAATAAAGATATGTCATATGTGGTGATACACAGCTATAATTCCAGCCCTCTGGGGGTTATATAATGACTTTATTACAAAATAAAATTTACAAAAAGAGATGGTGATAAATATCAGTAGTGCAGTGTTTGCCTAGTTATTACTGCTGTGAGGACCAGCCTCCATCAGCATAGGGCTTGAGGGGAAACCTATGGAGTCCGAAGTCCTGGACTTTTCTATCTGAGGGAGTAAAACTTAATTCTCTGAGGCTGGCAAGAGAGGGAAAACACACACACACACACACACACACACACACACACACACACACACACACTTAGGGTCTTTCTATCATCTCCTCTCTCAGTTCTTTATTTTTTTTTTACCTCTATCCAGAAATGTCCCTTCTGTCTCTCTTGATGTCTTCCTTCTAACTAACTTTATCTCTTCCCTTACAACTTTTATACCTCAGCAAAATCTTTCAAACAATATAAAAATTACAATGTGGTTACATTCTATTTTTCAAGTGAATGATTACAATGAATACAAGTACAAAAACAACATGTTTTTCATATCCCTTACATGATTAAACATTTTACATATTACAGGTGAAAAACAAGTTGTCCCAAGAATCCATATACATTCATACCCAAGTAACTTGTTATAGATTAACAGAATATAAGCAAGCTACATATTTTTCCTAGCCAGTTCATTTGCTGGAAGGCTGCATTTTGCAGTTTCAAAGAAAGGCCCAATCACTTTATTGATTATCTCAAAAAGTAATCTTATAAGTAATCTTAAAGGAATCACAAACCTAAACTTCTTTATATGAAAAAGAATCAGTCAGCTCTACTTTAAATCTTTAAAACTCATCAACTTTTTTTTTTTTTATATATAAGGAAGTTGAGGGCAGAAATGGATGCAAGGAATTAACCATCATCTTTGGTCATCAACCAATCCTAGCAAGAAAGGAACATCAGCTAATAATAATTGGGTTGCTTTGTTCCTGTTTCCTGACCTTAATGGGTCCCCACTCAACTATGTGTCTTTCTAAACTTTAGATTGTTTCCTTGGGATTTTTTTTAACTTCAAAGCTATTAACAAAAACATTTTGATCTAACCTTAAGTTATTTTCAAAGCTTTGTTTTAGCTATGATGCACACCAAAACCTGTGAACACATTCCCCAACATTAAGATTAAAAGATTTTAAGATAGCTGGGCTACTGGGACTCAATTGCTTTTCTTAATAATTAACCTAAGCCACAGTCTATATGGCTCCTCGATAGAAACTCATGTGTTCTAGCTGTGTGAGAATTCCTTGTTTTGTTTTTTATCCTTTGTAGTCTCTGCTTTGTCAGAGGCAGGGGCAACATTTTATCCTGTCTTTACCTATATTGTTTTTCCACTAAACTAACCTCTATCATAATTCCTTATTATGTTTATTAAAAATCCTCAATCATCAAAAATCTATTTAAACTAACATTATTATTATATAAAAACATTGTTTCAGTTGAACAGTACAGCTTAGGAGGAAATTATCTTCATAATAATCCACAAGTAAAAATGCCCAGTAGAATGGGATATTTCCATGACATAATCACATTACATTAAGGTCAGTGGCAATCTCCCCATGCCCATTGACACCATGCCAGATACCATACGGCAGTGGCAAACATGTAAAGACATAGCAGTAGCAAGAGACATTCTGAGGCCAAAACTCTTGGGGCCTTGCCTATCCAAGTTTCACTCATCAGAGCTTTGCTTTCTGGCTGGCAGATCCCCTGAAGTCAATTGCCACCTGTTGGTCCTCTGACACAGCCACCCACAACTAGCATTCATGAGAAGGTTTATCAAATTTGTAATGTCATGAACCACTGTTGATTCTTTCAGACTAGTCATAAGGTGTGTTGTAACATCCTGTTCTTAAGAATCCTAAATCCATGGTCATACTTGGAACATCAAAGGCTTTAGGAGTTGGATTAGGTCCGTTGTATATTTTTAACAACATTCTGTCTGTCTCACCCAGAGGACAGTCATCAGGGAGAAGTTTTCCTTATGCAAAAGCCATTTTATCTGTAGCTCTAAGGAAGTAAAACTAGAGGCAGCCAGCAATATGATTTGTATAAAGAGATCAAGGAGAGAAGGTAGCACATATGCTCCTGGGGTCATGCCCAGAATTATGCAGCAAACTATCCATCGGCCTTGCCAAAAATGGGTCAGATTCTCCATGGCCTAGCCACAAGGAGAACTTGTTCATGCTATTCTCAGGCCTTGTCCCCCAAAGACGTCACATAGCTCCCGGCAAAGTGTAAAACCTTTTTGACTGTAGTATTAAATCACAGATGTATAGAATTGGTTTTAATCCTGTCTAGATCTCCCTTCATGTTGGTCATTGAATTTTGTAAAAGAATGTTGACCATGCTTACAAAAATATGTGGAGGTCATGGATTAATTATCATCTTATTTTGATTATTGAATCATTTCTGTGGGTTCAGTCACCCCACATTTTTATGTCCACTGAGTTCAAAGCAAGAGCCAATGGAAAGATTTATATCTGGTTCTAAAACTGGAGCTCACTAATACTGATGCCTCTGTCCTTTAGTTTTAAGATGTGAGTACTAACCTGTGGGATGACTCATCCCTAACGGGCTTGAGGGCCAGAAGGCCCAAACAAGTAAAAAAGATACTTTGTGAGAGCCAGCCTGGGTCTGCCTGATGGTCTTAGCAACAGCAGCTGAAACATGATCTGGAGATGACCTGGACCAATGAGAGACAGCCATGCCACACCAGCTGATGCATATTCATTAGACCTCCCCCCAGGGTGGGGTGGAGGGTATATAAGGCTTGCCTCTTCCTGAATAAAGTGAGCTTGTTGTTTCAACATTCTCCTGGAGTCTGTGTGGTTTGACTCTGCACCTACTTGGCCTCCACCCCCAAAGGGAACAACAGCTAGGACCCTGCTACACTAACCCATACATAAACACTTACTTAATTAGAATCATCTGTGTTCTTCCAATTCCCTGTATCTTTGATCCTCTAATTGAGTCTTCATTTTCATTGTCAACACATATTATTGATAGATTTTGATGATAATTTTAGCAGATCAGGAGTACAGCAGCAACTGCGGATAACAGGGCATCTGTTTCTCACGCATGCTTTGGAACACTCCCTACCCTGAATTTAAAGTTTCTGGGTGCTGTAAAGTACAGCTGTTGGGCTTGCTGTATCTACTTCCTATGCATGTAGTCCCTGGCACTGCTGATCCTGATGTCACTCAGGTAGGCACATTCTCCTCTTCCTTGGGTGAGAACCCTAAAGCAAAAAACAAACAAAAAAATTCTGTGCAGGCCAGCATTACATTCAAACACATGCACTAAGGTGTTTTTTTTTTTTTTTTTTTTTTGTTTTTTTTTTTTTTTTGAGACAGGGTTTCTCTGTGGAGTTTTGGTGCCTGTCCTGGATCTTGCGCTGTAGACCAGGCTGCCCTCGAACTCATTGAGATCTGCCTGGCTCTGCCTCCCGAGTGCTGGGATTAAAGGCATGTGCCACCACTGCGCAGCCATATGTACTAGTTTTGAAGGTAGCATCTTTTATATTCTCAAGGTTCCATTTGAACACCACACCTTTTCCATTTGTCTATGTTGAACACTGTAATGTTTGTACAAATCATTTGTATAGTCTTTGATGTTATGTTCAAATGGACTGCTGCCATGTGTGGTTTTACTGAGGGTGATTTTCAATTCTATGTTTAAATATTTTACATATGTATAAAAGTTCGGAAAAACCTACTTCTTGGTAAATTTCTGAGAGGTCTTTAAGGATAGATATGACTCGGCCTGTGTTTTATTGTTCTGTTCATAATAACTATTCTCACTTCCAAGAGCTGTCTCAGTGCTCTTTGATGATGAGACTTTAGAGGAGGTTCCCAATGCCTTTGGAGTCTCTGCTTCTGTGACAGGTGCAGCTGTGCAAACAGCTGTCTGACAAGTCTTACCCCAGCAGTTCTGCAATGGCTTCCTGGGGTTTCAGAGCCCATCTGTGGTTCTGTCTACATCTCACAAGAACAGTTATCAGTAAGGAAAGATTGTCAAGTGGTGATAGCAGACAACACCAGATGCCATCATCATGCTAAAGATTTGGAGTGAAATCATACTAAGTAAATGCTTTGAAAACGATGGCCAATAAATAGGAGACCCTCCAAAGGATTTAAATGTGTAGGGATGTGGAGTTTGCTTGGGGCTTGGCTATACATGTAAGCACACACCCTACCTCTGAGCCACACCTCCACTCAGAGGGTTTATAGTTCTTCCTTTCCATTGCAGCTGTCGTCACATGACACTGCCTTTCATCTCTGACAGCCAGAACTGACACACCTCACAACACATGAACACAGCAGAAGGGAAAGCAATCTGAAAATTTCCAAGTTGTTTTATTCAGTGTTGGCTGTCCACCTCCAAAGGTGCTCTGGTAACTCTGTGGAGGCCGATCCAGTGGTCAGAAGCCCCCTAATAACTCTTCAGGAAATTCTGTCATAAGACAGGAAAAGCAAATACATGTGCCTCTCTGTTTCAGGTGACCATGGAGTCTCTCTGACATGCAGACTCCTCTCAGGATGGCAGCAGGTGTAACTGAGGGTCATAGACTTTGGAGCCATAATAACCCTCAGTTCTCAGTGGATGCACTTTACATCCATAAAGCAAAGTACATTGTTGAGCCCCCACCCCACTGTGGCTGAGAAAGTCCCTTGATAAGCCTGTTCTTGCTGTTATTAACAATTACCTCATTCAGTTGCCAGCCAGATTGGAGGAAAACTTACATGACCACCAGGTAACTCAGGAGACTGTCTGGCCTTGCAGGTTTTACTATGAGCAAGCATTACATGAGAAAATGTTTCTTGAATGTCTCAGGGATCCAGTATAAAAGCAATAACATCGGCAAATGGCACACACTAATGTGCTCCCCATGTCCCTTGTATAGGACCAAGGGTGGAATCCTTCCTCATGCTTCAGCTTTATGATCTCTATTTTAAGTCAATACATATTCAACGGAACAAACAAGAAACCAATTCCTGATCCTTTCTTACCAGCTCCTCCAGGATGTCAAATTGAGCTAGATGGGCCTCTGGTGCCATGTAGGTGGTCTGGCTGAATGTTAAGTTTCTCATGTCTTCAGAAAAATCCAATCCAAAAATCCAATCCAATTCCAAAAGTCCAATTCCAAAAATCCAATCCATTTCCAAATCCAATCCAGCCACCTGAACAGGTGGTATAGCAGGGTTCAGGGCTCCCTATGCTTGGTTTTTCTTTTCTCACTTAAATGGAGACAGTGTAGCAAAATATAATAAACATTTCTATGGGTTCTTATTCTTACTAGCAATTCAAATCTCAGTTGTGAGGTGTGTGCATGTACTCTAGCTCTACTAATTTGTCACTAGGATACCCCTCCTAGGATGATGGTCCCCAATCCAGGGCCTTCCAGTGGGCTCTGAGGAAATGTTTTATTTTTCTTCTTTGTATTTTGTGTTTTGAGACAGAATCTCACTGTGTCCCCTGCCTGACCTGGATCTCACTATGTAGACTGCACTTGTCTGGAGCTTGTAGTTATCCTTCTGGTTGTGCCTCCTGAGTACTGGGACTAAAGATACCATATCCTGTGAGGAAATCATTTCTAGGCTATCAGCCTCTTAGTACTACTGTTCCTGGTTCCTCTAATCCTACAGTTTCCTTTCCCATAATCCTCCTTCGCATCCTGCTTTTCTCTTGACAAAAGAAAGTAAACTCACCTGTCTGGATTTTACTATAGGGAAACACCAGCCTGCAAAATGTGGCATGGTCAAAATAGTTCTTCTCACTAGCACCATCACCACCAAAACCAAAACAACCCATTCCCCTTGCCATTTACTTGGAGAATCTGACCACAGAGCAGTGGTGTTCTGCTGGGAAATTTCAACAGTCACCCAACTGTTCTCTTTCTGCTCACACTCTTAACCACACTTTCCTGTTTGTAAAACTTTTTTTTTTTTAACTAGATTTTCAGATGCATACTTTGAAATCACAGCTCATGCCTCTCATCACTTATGCTTTGGAGTCTTCTACTCTGGTCAACTGTGTTCGTATTTGACACACACTTTAAATGCACTGTGGATGAATCTCCATTACATTACCTCCACAGAGATCCAGCTACACGGTATTCTTGAAAATCAAGTGTGTAAGAGCAGAAAAGGCAAGGGTGCCATAGGTTGGTTGATTAAACCAGCCTACCTCCATCTTGGCCATCTTACAATAAAGACAAACTAGTTTCATTCCTATTTATGATTAGAACTCTTTCTCAAGGATTGGGCTATGTCTCACCTTAACTACAAATGGTTCCAGTTGTGCATTAAACAAAGATGTCATTTGAGTTCAGTGCATTAAGTTTTCCACAATGGCTTTCTTTTTCAATAAGGTAATATCCAACCTTTCCTTTAAATACCCCCCAAAACCCATTTGGGTGTTTCAATTCTGAAATTTAATTAATTATTTACTTGTATATTTGGCTTTCATTTGTCATTGTCGTCATCGCCTTTCTTCCTTCTCCTTGTCTTCCTCCTCCTCTTCCTTCTTTCCATAAATGTTTCTTATGGAAACTCTCAAGCATATGCAAAAATAGGGAAAAAAAACCAATAAGACAAATTCTCAACTTGGCCTAATTTGTCTCGCAGAACTGTGGGATGTGTATGTGTATCTGTGCAGCAAACAAAAATGGTTTCAGTTATGGGACTATTTGGCTCATCTAAAAAAAAAAATCCACGTTCTTCTTGACCATGCTTTTTTGGTAAGTATGAACACTATTTGCCAGGAAACCCAGTGTTCTTTCACTGAAAAAAACAAGCAAACAAACAAAAATTAAAACAATGGAAGAAGACAGAAGAAATAAAAGTTTCTAGATACAGAAGACAGTTTCGTTTTTAAGACTGAAACAGAAATCTCACAGGATTCTTCATTTCCACAATTTACCACAAACCAAAACTGCCAGAGGATATGGTGGTGGGGGGTTCAGCCTCTTACTGCACCTCACCTCCCCACCTTTATGTTGAATCACAGTTTATACAAGATCTGCAAACTACAGGCTTCAGCCCCACAGGGAACGTCCTTAGCTGTGCACATTGAAGGCTGTGCTGTTAGAGTTTCCTTCATTCTGGGACCCAAGAAGCATATTCTACAATAACTTCCTGTGACTCACCAGAGTGCAAATTACCAGATAAAGAGTGGGATAGCAAGCTATGGAAACACACACATACCAAAAACAAACAAAAAACCAAACAAATGAAAA
>CABHPR010143509.1:2326-45120 GCA_902168415.1 Peromyscus melanophrys | reverse complement strand
TAAGAAAAGCTGGTTAGAAATAAGCCAAGCTAAGGCCAGGCATTCACATGTAAGAATAAATCTCCGTGTATTTATTTGGGAGCTGGGTGGCAGGCCCCCAAAGAGTAAAAAACCAACTATATTTCTGATTGAATTGAAGGCCCACTTCACCAAAGGAAACTCATGCCTGGTACTGTAAACCTGGTCAACAACTTGTGCCTAGGGAAAGCATCAGCCATATAAAAGAACCTACTGCTTTTATTTTGCTAAATGGACACAATATCAAACTGCCTTCTAAATACTTTTTTTATAGCTCTAAATTAGCACAGCTCTTAGTTCCTATTAGGGAAAATTCTTCTTGCAGTGGTTGGTGCTTAACACATACATGACTATGGAATGGTCAGTCCTAAATTTGAGATCTACATCACTCCCATCCACCCCAACTCAAGGTACATTGTGGAAGAGGGGGCCGAATGATGGTATGAGCCAGAGGTTGGGAAGGACTGTTTTGAAACAATATCTTCTAGACAAGAAGGGTGATGTACTCATGAACTCACTCATGGCTGTGGCTTCATGAACAAGACTTACATAAGACCGGGCCTGTCTATTTCATTATGGAAGAAGAGGGACTATGAAACTCCACGTTTCCCTGAGAGACAATTGACAGTTAATGGTAGCTGGGGAAAGGTGTATTACTCTCCTCAGTGGTGTAGCTATTGATACGTTGCCCATACTCCAGAAAATAACCCCCTATCCATACTCATGCAGGCAATTCTATTTAGACTCAATGGGTCTCACACAGACATAAAATCTGAAAATAGGAAGAGGGATTATTGGGAAGAAGGTTTCGGAAGGAGAAGGAGGGATGAGATAATAATGGATGAGAAGGACTAAAATTCATTGTATTCGTGTATGAAACTATCAAAGGATAGAAACATTTTAATTAAAACTTGGGAGCCTTAAGCTGGATGTGGTGGTGCATTCCTTTAATCCTAGTACTCAGGAGGCAGAGGCAGGTGGATCTCTGAATTTGAGGCCAGTCTGGTCTATAGGGTGATTTCAGGGTAGCCAGAGCTATACAGAGAAACTCTCAAAAAAACAAAAAGATTGGGAGCCTTATAGCAGACAAAAGAAATTGTTCCATGAGTCATGAAGAAGTGTCATTAATCCACTACTTAGAAAACAGGATGTAATCGGACCAAGCCAGGGAGAGACTGAAATGTGAGTGGAAAAATGGGAAAACTAATTGTGAATTTTCACCATGTACTGAGAAAAAAGTACACTTCAGATAAGAACATTTTAAACTCAAATAATTTTTTCTTACTTTGTTAGCGATTCTAACAATCCAAATTATATTTAGATAACAAATCTAATATAATCTAAATATTTAGATATTTAGATACTATCATCTAAATAATAATTCTAACCAATTATCTAAAGAGAAGATACACAAAAGGACAGAAATTCTGTTCTTTTAAAGATTAGATAATGGCAAAGGTTTTTGTAGTTTTTCTTATTTTCCCATGCTCTTAAATTATACGGGGCACTTTCATTATCTTTTAAAAACTAATATTCTACCAGCTTGTGTAGCGAAACTTCTAGGATTAAAAAAAAAACTTACCTATTGGTTTGAGTGTACTTATATGTGTGTATGTGTATGAGTGTATACACAGCGTACATGTGGAGGTCACAGGACAACTTGTGGGAGGCAGTCCTCTCCTTCCACCTTGTGGGTCCCAGGGATTGAACTCCAGTCGCCAGGCCTGGCAACAAGTGCCTTTACCTACAGAGCCATCCACTGGCCCAACTGTAGCTCACCCCTCCCCAGACAGGGTTTCACTGTGTAGCCCTGGCTGTCCCAGAACTCACTCTGTAGACCAGGCTAGCCTCCAAAGATCCACCAGCCTCTGCCTCCAGTGCTGGGATTAAAGGTGTGCCCACCACCATCCTATAGCTTTTGATTTGGGACTGCATCTTCCTGCCCCGCTTGGTCTGCTCTTAGGCAATTATATTTACTAAGATGAGACAAAGACTGTTAGGAAAAAAGTTTCCCATGTACAGTTAGACTTTTTCCCCTGACTAACATTAAACGTACAAAGAGTCCATTTCACGGATCCGTTATTGGTAAATGTTTAGTAATCACTGAAGACAACAAAAGATTCTTAAGAGGGACTGGATAACTTGCACAAAAGTGCCAGAGTGAGCGATAGGATATCTCTGTATTGCTAGGAACTATGGAAAAACAGGTATAAAATTGTTCCTTGCCAAACACCAACAACAGATTGATTTAAACGACTTAGTAAGTACATAGAAAAAAAACAGAGGGACCACCGGGTATATGTGTAGTTACCGTTCTAAAAAGTAATTTTCTTTGTTAAAAATTAGAGGTCTACAAAATCAACACTATAAAGACATTTTGATTTCAGGATAGCTCTTCTATGTCAGGGACACGGTGACTGGGGTAAGTTAGGATGATAGTTTCATTTGGGGTTGAATTTTCTCTGTAATGTCAGTTTTCCCATCACACGATGAGCTAGATGGCAGAAAAAGAGTATATTTTATGTTTCCCGTATCTTTGGTGTCTAATTTAGTGCCTGGAAAATACCAGGCATCTGATGTATCCTCTCTCCCACCCCAATTCATGTACAGTTCATGAACTGTATTCAAAAGGAGCTGCACAATACAGCAAATATAATTCTTACCTGGCATACTGCAAATGTTCTGTGTATGTCCACTATCTTCTTCAACACTCTAATATGAGTATTAAAAATAAATAAATATATAGATTCTGGCAAGACGGCTCATTGGTTAGGAAAACTTGTTATATTTCCAGAGGAATTGGATTCAGTTCCCAGCACCCAAATGGCAGCTGGATCCAAAGCCCTCTTCTGACCTCTGTGGGCACTAAACATGCATGCTGTGTACATATGTATAACACAAAAAAAGCCATAAAAAATAAAAATCAATGAATCTTCTAAAAATAAATAAATTTTAGGTAAATGTCTCAGTGAAAAAGAATTAAAAATAATAGCCAGGAAAATAAACTGTTTTATATTTTATAATGCCTAATATAATGTTGTGTATATAACATGTGTATATAAATACTAATGAAGATTTTATGCTGATTGGGACAATGAGATGTAGTCATTTGTACCTGTACCTCATACAAAAATAAACTCAAAATTGGGTGAAAAACCTAATATAAGAACCAAAACCATAAAACATTTAGAAAAAAATATAGGTGTAAATCTTTACAATGTTGGATTGCTGAATAGTTTCTTAGATATGAGATCAAAAGCACAAACAAAAAGAAAAATAAGCTGAATATTATAAAAATTTTAAAAATTCTGTTCTTCGATGAACACCATTAATGACGTGAAAAAGACAACCCACAGAATGCGAGAAAACACTTGTAAATTATACATATGATCAGGAACTTGCATCTGGAGTCTACAAGAAATTACTACAACTCCATAATTAAGGGATAATGAATCTACCTTAAAGTGGAATAAAGATTTGAGCAGAAATATCCCCACAGAGTTATAAGAGGATAGATGTTCCTCATTATTATCTGTGAACGAAATGCAGATGTATCGTTTAAACCCCTGGAAAGAATATAAACGAAAGAGCCAACAATAACAAATGTTGGAGAGGACATTAAAAACAAAAAAGCAAACACCTGGAAACTTCTTAAGCTACATAAGAATGTAAAATGGAATAGCTACTTTGAAAAATACTCGGGCATGTCCTTAAATAAATTTTAAAAATTACCATGTAATCCAGAAATTTCTATATCCAATGGAAATGAATCCATGCCCAGTGTTCATCCACAAGATCACACATTAATATCAACATCACAAAATAAAACATTCCAACTTTTAGAAGTTCCAAAATGTTTAAAATTCAGGCTCTTAAAGGTCTTAAGTTTCTGAGGCATGTCTCTCCACTTTCTTCCACAGTGATTGATCTCTGATCTTGAACCCCAAAATACCTCAGCATCTGCTTCACGGAACAATATTAAACACAGAGGATTAAGATGTAGCTTCCACTAAATACCACTAAATGAAGGTAATGTAATTGGTCTTTTTTCTTAAACTCACTTGGTAAGAGAGAATAAGAAACTTAGCAAATGACAGTTGTTATATATTAAAGTTATATATTCTTTATATATTAAAGAAATAAAAATTGTTGTAGACTATTTATGAGAAGTTGACTGGTAAAATTCCTGTAGAATTTCCAAAAAGCTTGGGACTGGACAGAAACCTCTGAACACAGGTGCCCCGATGCAGCTGATAACCTGGAACCTAATTAAAATAAAAAACCAAGTGATGCCAGTCACGGGTCTCTTCTTTTATCCTTGCATGGGACTAGAAATTGGAAAATAGATCGGGGAGACTGAATTTCATGGTGATAGGAACAGTAGGGGAGGGGTGAAGTTGGAACAGAAAATAGAGGTGTGATACAGGAAAAGAAGAGAAGGAGACTATTCCCCTCCAGTCTTCTGCTTTGTGTCATCTCTCAAACAGCAAGTTCAGGGTGGTGCTTTCAAACAATGGATGGGAGATTTCCCCCCGCCCCTCCCCTGGAGAAACTGAATCGCTACAGAAGAAAACTAACTATGCAACAGGAACTGGTGCTTGAGAAAACTTGATGAGAACACTCTCCGGCTGCTCTGTCACTCTACACTGCCCTGTGTGCAAGTTAAAGAAGGAAGGGTTGATTTTGGTTCATAGTTTCAGGGGACCATAACGGCAAGGAAGGGGTGGTAGCTGAAGCAGAAGGCAGCTGGTCATGTTGTGTTCACAGTTAGAAAGTAAAGGCTAGTGAATGCCATGCTCAGCTCACATTCCTCTTTTCATTCAGCCCAGAACTCCAGTCTATGCAGTTAACCTAATCTAAGTATCTCTCACAGACACACCCAGGAATTTATTTCCGTGATGATTCTAAATGCCATCAAGACTCACTATTACACTCAGCTACATAGCAAGTTTGAGGTCAGCCAGGGCTACATGAGCCCCTATCAATAGTCCTGAGGTATTTTCAAAATCTACGGAGTAAAGTTAACAATGGGAAACAAAGTCATTTTAAAACTGTGACATTTCTTACTCGAAGGAAAGCAGAATCTTGTACCACAAGGAAACAAAATCATGATTTTCTTATGGTTTCTATTTCTGTGAAGAGACACCATGACTATGCCAACTCTTATAAAGGAAAACATTTAACAGGGATGGCTTAACAGTTTCAGAGGTTTAGTCCATTATCATCATGGCAGGAGGCATGGCGGTGTGCAGGTAGATGTGCTGGAGAAGGAGCTGAGAGTTCTACATCTTGATCCGCAGGCAACAGGAAGTGAATTGTCACACTGGGCATAGTTGAAGCATAGGAGACCTCAAAGCCCACCATTACAGTGACACATTTCCTCCCACAAGGCCACACCTCCTAATAGTGCCACTTCCTATGAGCTTATGGGGGCCAATTACATTCAGACTACCACAACAATACATTATGCAGCTGGGCTGTAAACAGTATTTATGACGTCATCATAATGTTAGCATTTAATCGTCATTTACCTACAAATTATATAATTGCCAAGAAGATAGAGCAGAGACAGGAAGAAGAGGTCAAAGTACACAAAAGATAAACCCTCGTTTACAAAACCAAATCTACCAGGTAACATTTAAAAAGGAGAAGGCCGTCCACAGAAGTCTGTGTACATGATTAGGAAACTAAGAGACATAGGCAGGATTGGCTGAGAAGCAGTGACTGGTGTTGAGGATGGAAACATAGACAGGGAACTGAAAGATTGGGCTATAAATTTTACACTTGACTTTTTAAGCTGGATGCATATATGACTCTGACAAAAATAAATTGTAACTGGAAAATAAAGCCTCTAAAGTCTCTCATCTTCTCAGCCTAGTAGATCTGAATTACTCTTTTTCAAAGGATTTGGGAAGAAGAAGCATGAACTACAGGTTTTGATAGTGTGTCATCCATTATCTGCAAGCTTTGGTCAGCTCTGAACCCTTTTGTTTCATCATCAAAAACCGGGATTCGTGAAACTAAAATAATATAGTGTGGACCTGGGTTAAGTTATAAGAGCTAGCTAGCTCAGCAGTTAAGAGCAATTACTGCTCTTGCAGGGGACCCAGGTTTTGTTCCCAGTACCTACCCAGCAGCTCACAACCAGCTATACCTCTAGCTCCAGATGACCCCATGTCTTCTTCTGACCTCTGAGGGTACCAGGCACATATGGTGTGCATATACATACACGCAAGAAAAATATTCACATATATAATAAACAAACAAACAAATCTATAAAGTAAGACAGAGTGTGTAGCCATAAGTTTTCTTAGGTCCCAATTGGCCCCAAAGTCCTTTAGCCACTTATAAAATAATCATTCAGAGGCTTAATATTAATTACCAATTGTATAGCCTATGACAGGCTTCTTGCTAGCTAGCTCTTATAACTTAACCCATTTCTATTAATCTGTAAGTTGCCACATGGCCACAGCATTACCCATCTACTGGCATCTTGCTTCTTCAGTGGTGGCTAAATATAAGCCTCTATGTGCTTACTTGGGATCAAGCTGCTGCGGGACGCAGGAGGGAGAGATTCATCCCCAGAGAAACCTTCCAGTTACAAGGGTACAAGTTATGATAAACTCATTGTGCCTAATACAGAGCCCATCTTATAACTTGACAAACCACCTTATAGCTTGATAAACATTAGCTATCGTTATTGTTAATCTGGTTTGGGGACTCCCTAAGACTTCACTCCCCCTTCCCCAATCCCCATACTCTATTCTCTCCTGGGCCCTGTATTGTTTTTCTTTAGCTTCAGCAGAAACTCTTGCTCCACACTTGCTACTGGCATCGTCCAAACCTCTATCTTCAAATGGAAAACTGTCTCCAACACTTCTCTAAATCCTCCATGAATTGTTTTCTTGAAAACTCACTCCTTTGCGTAATTCCAGGACGTTTTTAAATGCTGAACTTGGGGATTTGGGTAATTTGTCAACCGGATCTAAAGACGGTTGGCGGGCTTATTCTGAAACTGAGGCAGCACAGCACAAGCATCTCAATACTGGATTGTGTTTTTATTTGAAGTAATTTTGGAATGAAGATGATTTGGTCCACACCCACCTAAACCACCACTTGACACTGTATTCTCTTACTTCTAAAAGTCACACCTGACTCCTTCATTAGTTAATGACTATTTTTTCTCCCCTTATGATATCTCATTCTTTACCTTCCAAACTAAATTTTATGGTACCACTTCCTATTTGTTTTGTATATTCCCCCATGACATTTGATGCCTATCCTACTCCACAAACCCTTGATAACCATCACTTGCTTCTACTGATACACAGAATGAGGTAGCCTGCCATATTGAAGGGGGAAAAAAAAGAACCAGAAATGCAAGCATGTCCTTGAAATAAATCCATTATGAAGAACCATGAAGATCCATCCGCTTGAGCTCCTTCAAAGGAGAAAGTATAGCTCGGAGAGTAAGAATGAGAGAAGCAAGGCCTGAGCAGGGGTCCGGTTGGTTGGTGGCACTGCACAAATGGAAGGGAAGATGTGTCATCCAAATGATCGTAGCTTTCCTCCAAGTGAGGCTCAGGTAGGACAGTGGTACCACGACTGGCAGGAGAGAAATGACTATTATTATTTCCATCTTCAGAATGTGCCCATCACCGAGCCTTACAACACATGTACAGAAACAAACACATGTTTCAATATTTACTCTCTAGGGCCTGGATCCATGATGGTACAGTTGTCAATCCTCCCACAGCCATCAGGCAAATGCTTGACTAAACAGATGGCCTTGCCAGGGTTTTTCTCTCTTCGGTAGGAGGATGGAGGCTTGCACAGCCAGAATTCTTAATTCAATATGTCTGCCCGAATATGTCCTCTGAACAGTCCACCTTAAAAACACTGCCTGGAGTGGGGAAAGCAGTTCATGGGAGAGTGAAGGAAAAGAGAAGTAGCTGCTATGGTTTTTTTTGTTTTGTTTTGACTTGTTTTGTTTTTAAGGAAACCATAGAACTTACAGATTTGAAAACGTAGGTTCAGCCATTTCCCATCACTAAAATGCCATGCAACTCTGCAACCATCTTCAGACTTTTCAGTCCTGGTTTCCTCATCTGTGGAATGATGTTTGTTTTGCCTGCTTCTCATGTTTTCAGAAGGATCTGGCAAGTTTAATTTGTGTCCAAAATCCACTGGAAGCTGTAAAATATTGTATCATCTTACGACCCTAGTCTACTGTCTAGTTCAGCCATTTAAAACCTTAGTTTTTCCAAGGAGAAAAAGAAATATGTTTTATTTTAGGGTCTGTAAAACAATTTACTTATATAAAAATATTTTCACTACCAATCGGATAACCAATTAGGGGAGCTTCCCTGGGGGAGACTATTTTCACCTGTTTATCTTTGCAACAGGCAGAGATGGTTACAGAAAACCGCAACCAATCCAAATGCAGAAACAAGTGATCTTGTGGTGCCCAGCTCCAGCTGAGTCATCTCCAACACAACTCCTACCCCAGAGGCTCACGGAATGTCTCAGAAGACAGGCAGAAAGAGTGTAAGACACCTCCTGTGAGACTGTGTCTCCTAGACCTGTCATAGAAGCTACGCCCATGAAATCTCAACAGCATGGCTGCCTAAACAAGACCTCAATGAAGATAATACCAACATGGGGGAAGGAATCTCATGAGGCCCCAATCCTAGACAAACAGTCCTATTTAACTTTTTAAAAATATGTATCATTCAATTTCTTAATCATACCTAGCTATTCTTTCTGATTTTCTAAGTGTCCTGAAAGAAAAAATCAATGATTTACAGGTAACCATCCTTTCGGTTACATACAGAATCTACAGAAAATAAATTAACAGCAGAGAGAAAGTAGCAATCTTTCAAAAGACATGCCAAACAGACTTGAATACTTAAATTCAGCTTTGCAAACCACTGGAACCAGTAGGCACGATTAATCTTCAGCGTGTTAATCCAATAATTAATCATTTGATGGTCTCAAGAGAGATTTTAGCAAAATCTAGGTCAGGGGACTGGCCATGCTTGATTGCTGATTAGCCTTGAAACCCAGTGGGGGTTTGTGGAATTATGGCATGCTGTGTGCCTTCAGCAGGGCAGCATTTTCTCTCGAATACAATTAGAATTTTTTGGAATGTAAATATTTTTACAAGTTTTCTCTCAGCCTATTTCAATTCAGAGTTCTCATTGCACAGTTGTATTGAGTTGATGTCAGCTTATTTCCCTCCTATGAAGATAAGGTGCCATTCAAATACTATTTACCACGTATTCATTGAATATCTGTAACACAGATAATATAGATAAATGTTTAAATCTATATGCTGTTGACCTCACGTTGAACTAACCAAACATAGTTCCTGTCTCATTTTTAGAATGCATAGCCTCATGAAACAAAGAAAATTAAATAAGAGATAAGTGGTATACAGCCATATCTTATTACCACACTAGGAAGAAAACAAAAATAATGGGAAAAGAAGACGCAAAGAACAAGTAATGGTGGTGAATATGATCAAAATACATCATATGTGTGTAGGAAACTGTCCAACTTTTTTAAAGCTGGAAATTCTTTAGAGGGTTAGGGTCTCTAGACGGTGATATTTAAGTTGAGACATAAATGACGAGAAGGAACAGCTTTATTAAACTTGTTAGGGAGACTAGCATAATGTAGCAGACTTTCTTTGGGCCACCAACCAGCTCCCAAATAAGACTTGGAGACTTAATATTAGTTACGAATGCTCGTTCTTATCTTATGCTTGTCCCACTAGCTCTTATAACTAATTTTAACCTGTTTCTCTTCATCTACATTTTGCCTTGGGCTTTTTACCTTTCTTTAATTCTGTATGTTCTGCTCTGTGTCTGTCTGTCTGCTGGCTGGCTGGCCCCGGGTTTCTCCTTTTCTTTCTCCCTCGTTCTCTCTTCTCTCTCCTGTCTCAAGCCTAGATTCCTCCTCCTCCTTATTCTCCCTGACCTCCAGCCCTGCCTATCCCTCTACTGCCTAGCTTCTGGCCATTCAGCTTTTTATTAGACCAATCAGGTACCTTAGGCAGGCAGGCAAGGCAACACATCTTTTTTTGTTGTTTTGTTGTTGTTGTTTTGACGTTTTCATGTAGGATTTATTTCTCCTTACAGAGTGTTCTACAAAAATGGAATGATTTAAACTCTTAACCAGGGAGTGAATTTCTTTTTTAACATTTTAATTAAATTTTTATTAAAAAGAACTTTCAAAAAAAAAAAAAAACAAACCACCAGTCACCAAAACTGTCCAGACCCAAAATCTGTATCTTAATGAACTTCTAAACAATCAGAACAACCATTCTGAAGTGGTATAATTTAAAACCATATGTCACACTTTCATTAGTGAATATATTTTTTATTTTCTTACAGACCACCAAAAGAAAAGATCCATGGCAGGGTCAGAACTAGAAAAACAATTTTTTTCCACGTTCATGACTGGTCCCCATTACTTTGATTCATGTTTCCATACCCCCCTTTTCCTATCCCTTTCCTGCTCTATTTTCTTTTTTGTAATGTGGATATTTTTTCATTTTTATTATTCCCTGATCTTTTATTTTTAAGCACTTTTATTATTTAAAACAATTTTTAAATTTAAATACAATTTGATCATATTCTTCCCCTCCCCCAAGTTCATCCAGATCCTCTTCTCCTCCCTACCCACCCAACTTTTTCTTTCTCAAAAAAAAACCCAAGACAACAACAAAATACCCCAAACCTAGAAAACAAAACACATCACCCAACAAGAAAACAAAAATCCAAACTGTAAACAAATAAAGGTATATACACACACAATGAACAAACAATAAAAACAAAACCTGTGGAGTCCGTTAATTTTTGATCAAATACTCCTGAACACGATATCTGATCTGGAGTGATTGCTATACCCATTGTCATTCGATCAGAGAAAACTGATTTTCCCTCTTCCTGAATATATAAATAACAGTGTCACTGTTAACCTTTAACCTAGTGTCTAGGTTTACAGTCATTTATTTACAATACAAGAAAATAAAATAAGATAATTGAAAACAAAAACTATCACATCAAACTTTGCATAAGACAAAGCAGCAGAAGAAAAAGAATCCAATACAAGGCACAAGAATCAGAGACCCACCTGTTTGCACATTCAGAAATCCCATAAAAACACTAGACTGGAAGCTGTAACATAGACACAGAGGATGTGGTGCAGACCTGTGCGGGCCCTGTGCATGCTGCCTCCACCTTTGAGTTTGTACATACTTTGTTCATGTTGATTTACAGGGCTTCGTGTTCTCGGTGTTCGCCATCCCCTCTGGATCTTACATTCTTTCTGCCTCCTCTTCTGTGTGGTTCCCTGAGCTCTTAGGGGAGGAATTTGATGGAGTCATCCCATTTAGGGCTGTGTTTCAGTTCAGTTCAGTTCCATGTTCAGTGTGTTGTTCTCAGCAATGGGGACCCACCGTCAGTTTACAGACATGAGTCTTTTGTCTCAGCAACAGCCCGGGTTGATTGGGGGATTTCCATGGGATCCCTTTGACCCACAGCTCAACTGAATGCACCATATTCCCACTACTGGAAGTCTCGCCTGGCTACAAGACATGGCAGGTTGAGACTCCATATCCCCCATTACTAGGAGTCCTCATTAGGATCACCTTCATAGATTCCAGGAAGTTTCTACTGCATTAAGTGTCCACACCACTGTCCAAATGTCCACCCAGTTCCAGCTGTCTTTCTCTGTAGTCTCCTCTTCTACTCCATCCCCCTACCTGAAACATCCCTGCTCCTGTTACCACCCACCCCCAGTGTGCCCACAAAATCTACTCTATGTCCCCCTCCTAGGGAGATTCCATGCATCCCCCTTAGACCCCTCCTCTTTACCTAACCTCTCTGGGTCTACAGATTATAGATTGGTTATCATTTTACTTAATGGCTAATATCGCCCAATAAGTGAATACATGCCATATTTGTCTTTCTGGGTCTGGGTTCCCTCATTCAGGATGATTTTTTTTCTAGTTCCATCCATTTAAGGCAATACATCTTTACATCGTTAAACAAATGCAGCGTGAACAAATGTAACATATCATTACATCGTTAAACAAATGAAGCATAAACTAACACAATACATCGTTACATAGTTAAGGTAATATTCCACAACAAGCACATGCCAAGGAGCCAGTGTAGTTAGTAAAGAGTGGACCACATCTTTAAAAATCCTCTGTAACTGACAGATAAAATTTTCTTTCATTCAAGATACACATGATATTGTTTTGATCTAGGCATGCAGAGTTATTTCCTTATGTAACGTCATTGTTGGTGAGGAGAATACTGAAGTGGATTTTCTCAAAGGCAGTGTAGTGGAGAAAGAGAAAAGAGAGAGGGGGGAGGGGAGATCTTTTGGAGTGTGCAGGTCTAAAGGCAGTGTTCCTGTATGTAGTTACCTGAGAGAAGGTTGACTAGGTCAACTAAAAACTAAAATTTAAATTGTTGAAAGGCTCTCTTACCAGAAAAACAGCAGAAACAGTCACACAAGGGCTCCCAAAGACAAACAGTGACATTCCATTAGAAAGCAGCCCAAGTTATGCCTCAAAATTGCAAGTACGTAGAAAAAGGGGATCTGGATCCCCAGAGTTCTTGTGGACCATCCCTTTGACGCCAAGGAGCCAGTTCATAAAAGCATTGTGTGTCAGAGAGGTGTGGACCTCTGTCTCCCCCCAGTCTGCTCAGCCTCACACCCTGCCGGGCCTCAGCTTTACCATTAGCAGTTCCCATGCAGGCTTAGATCCTGAGCTGTCTATGCATTTCAGTGTGTGGAAGGGCTGCTGCGGGGTACCCCAAATTTGTGGTACTTTGTGGGGACTTCACAGCTGTTTTGGAGGATTCTGAAGTGGGCTCTGGTTCTCTGAAAGCACCTGAGGCAGAGCTATGGACAGTGGATGATAAACACAGTGGACTTGACCCTCCAGCAAGGATGACTCCATAGCCTGGTTTGTAACTGGGGGCGGGGGTCACTTGTCCTTGTGTCTCTAAGTTCTTCTCTTGACAGAGAAGGTTCTTGATTGGTACCTCTTAGATTTAAGAGTAAACAAAAAGATTTCTCGGCTCAGAGGTTTAGTCAGCCTTCCTATAAGTGAGGGTCATGCTCTAATGTGATCCAAAGACTGCCAGTAAAACAAATAAATAAACAGAACATCATTTCTGAAGTACAGAGCAGTCAGCCTAAGGGGATGGAACACTCAGAAATTACCTTTGACTCTCGCTGGCCTCAAGTTTCCAGTCACTTCCAGAGATAGCTGTTCTAATTGCGCTAAAACGACACACATCAAAAACTGTTCCCGTGAAAACACTGCACCTCCCTAAAGTCCCCATTGTCATTAGTGACATGTGCAGCCTCATTTTATCCTTCAGCACAACCCCAAGGTGAATTTTTGCTTTTTGAGTTTCATCCTGGTACAAAGCCCTGTGGCTCATCTCAGTGCGTCTTTCCTAGCTCCCTTTCCTGCTGAATCCCAAGTCAGCATTCCTATCTCTGTCCTGTACGCCTCGCCAACCCATCTTCATGAGACTCCCAATGCTGAACACCCTCCTGAGGCTTTCAGTTCTTTCTGCACTGCTTTCCAAACAACCTCTCTACCATGTCATTCTCTTGCCTAAGAACTGCTAGATTGGTGCTAGAGAGATGACTCAGTGGTTAAGAGCACTGACTGCTCTTCCAGAGGACCTGGGTTCAATTCCCAGCACCTACATGGCAGCTCACAACTGTCTATGACTCCAGTTTCAGTGATCTGATGCCCTCACATAGACATATATTAAGGCAAAACACCAATTCATATAAAATAAAAATAAATAAATTATTTAAAAAAAAAAAAACCTGCTAGTTCAAGCCACGAACAGTAGTATATACCTGTAGTCCCAGCCACTTAGGAGGCTGATGTACAAAGATTGCTTGAGCCCAGAAGCTGGAGACCAGCCTAGGAAACACAATGAGTAAGAGAACTATCAGAGGCTAAACTGCAGCTCAGTGATGGAGAATGAGACCCTGGGTTCCATGCCCTGCATCCAAAAAATAAAACATACTAATTCCTTCTAACTGCCTATTGGCACAAATATTGGTAACCAGATACATTTGTTTGTGTTAATATTCCCTCAGGTTATTTTTTCATTTTTGCATGGTGTAATTCAAATTGTACCCTAATCAATTTTCTCTCAATATTTTTAATGTGTACATGCATATTCATGTGCGTGTGCGTGTGTGTGTGTGGGGTGTATGTGCGTGTGAGAGAGAGAAAGGGAGAAAGAGAAAGAGGAAAAGAAGAAGAGAGGAGAGAGGGAGAGGGACACAGAGAGGGGGAAAAATGGGGGGTGAGGGAGGGAGGGGAGCTTGGGGGCAGAACTCTTCAAGCTCTCCCAGTTCTTGGTGGTTCTTTTGCTCAGCTGCCTACGATTTTAATTTTTGCCTGAGTGACTCTCAACATCTCCCCATCAATTATTACTGCCATTCAATTAAAATCAGATTCAAACTGAGTGTGGTGGCACACATCTTGATCCTAGGACTCAGGCGTTTGAGACAGGCGAATTGCAAGTTCAAAGCCAAGCTCAAGTCTTCTGCAAAGCCAAACTCCAACTCTAAAAACAAAACAGAAATCAGAACTGAGATTCACTTGCAACATTACTTGATTAAACCCAGGCCACACTGATGACACCTTGATTTTCATTTCCTTGTCCTGTCAGACGTCTAAACAGATATGTAAAAAGACATACACATATGGGAATATGTAAAATTATTATTAAGTGCTAATACTGGTTATTTCATGTCTCAAACTAGTTTATATAAAATGAAGGAAAATTAGTCCTTTAATGGTTCATCATTATAGAGTAAGATTAGGCACAAACTAGATTACGACTAATGCCTTTTAAAACATGAATGAGCGGGCTGTGCTGAAGCATGCATTTGATCCCAGCAGTAGGAAGGCAGATGCAGTTTGAGGCCACATAATTAGGTTGTGTCTCACAAACAAGAATGAGTTTTGCTTTGGAAGACTGACATTGCCACTCATTTTTCTTCATGAGTAGATGACTTGTGCCATCCATCCATCCAGTCACTCATTTACCCATTCAGTCACTTGTCGAGTATCTCCTGAGTTCTGCATCCTGCCTAAAGTGACATGGAGATTCCAATCTGGATAAGACACTGTCATGGGGTTGGGGATTTAGCTCCGTGGTAGAGCGTTTGCCTAGCTCCAAAAAAAAAAAGACACTGTCACTACCCTCAAAGATCTCACAGTTCAGTAAAGAAGCCAGGAAAATCTAGACAATTACAATGATAGCAAACACCTGGAATTATCATCTGCCTTTCTAGAAAGTGCTATTCTTCAGCCAAATAGTCACAAAGGCAATATTACCTATCTTTTCTCACCCAAGATGTGTAAACAAAATTCTAAATGGTCTTATTAAATAGGAAACACAGAGCCAAATACAGAGAGTTAAAGCCTAAGAGATCAGAGCAAGAGCCACGACTCCCTTTAGCTCACCACTTGCTGTCGTCCTTCCCTTCAGAGAGAGAGACCTTCTTCATGTGTGTCTTGAGTTTTATTGCTTTCCTGTTCTGCCTTTTCATTGGCTCTAAGCCCAGCCACATGACTTCCTCATCACTGCCTGTCTATACAGACCTCCTGGGCTCTATGGTTGGCACTAGGATTAAAGACTGAAAGGTCACCATGCTTGGCTGTGTCCTTGACCACACAGAGACTCTGCCTGCCATGTGATCGGGATTAAGGGCGTGGGCTACCACCACCTGACTTCTATTCTTGGCTCGCTAATGACCTCTGATCTCCAGGCAAACTTTATTTATTAACATAGAAATAGAATCACATTTCAGTATAAATTAAAATATCACCACAAAGATGATTGGTTCACCAGTAAACAATTCACTCATGAGTATTCTACATTTTTGTTGAAGCAATGATCCTTCTGACCAATGAAACAAGACAATATTTCTTGCACTTAAAATGTCTGTGTCTCGCCGGGCGTTGGTGGCGCACGCCTTTAATCCCAGCACTCGGGAGGCAGAGCCAGGCGGATCTCTGTGAGTTCGAGGCCAGCCTGAGCTACCAAGTGAGCTCCAGGAAAGGCGCAAAGCTACACAGAGAAACCCTGTCTCGAAAAACCAAAAAAAAAAAAAAAAAAAAAAAAAAATGTCTGTGTCTCAGTAAGACAACTAGAGTTAGATTGAACAAACCAATGAGGATCTAAAAAGGAAATTAAGCCTTTGGGACCAAAATGAGAGTTACTCTTATCATTCTTTAAAATAAATAAATAAACAAACAAATAAATAAATGCTCTGAATAAAACAGAGAACTTATAAATAGCCTACTTTTTGAGACCATCCAGGCTATGGAATTTGGATATGCAATATAATTTGGTCTTTCCAGTGAACATTATCTTTTTCTCTTCCCTTGTGCTCCAAATTGAACAGCTCCTATCTGATGGTCAGTCACTGATTTCCTCATGACCTGGCCTTCCTTGTTCTTTTGCTTCTGTGATCTTTGGGGCAATCTGGTTTCTCCTAGCGGTCTGTTAAGGGTTGCTCGAGTGGTGCCGTAGTTTACAGCTTTCTAGTACCACAGGTTTATGTGATAAGATGAAATAGAAGAAAAAACATATTTCCAGTGACCTTGATAAATGAGAAGATAGGACAAGAGGAAGAAAATTCAGTAAAGAATTTTCGGGGTTGGGGATTTAGCTCAGTGGTAGAGCGCTTTCCTAGCAAGCGCAAGGCCCTGGGTTTGGTCCTCAGCTCTGAAAAAAAAAAAAAGAATTTTCTAGGTAGTTGATGTACAGACAGAAGCACAGGCAGAGAGTAGCACTTCACGGCAGCAGAGAACTCTGTAGCTCTGTGATCTGGAGATGGGAAGAAGGAGTCAAGTACATTCCAGCAGCTTGCATACTTGAAAAAATTTTAAAAAGACTAATGTTCATTAATTATCCTCCATGAACCAAAACGAGGGAGGTGGGGAACATAACATAAGGAAGAAAGAAGCAAAATTGCCTTAGAATTCTGGTTTAATCAGGTACAAGCAAGACTTCTTTTCCTATCAGAAGGATGAAATACTGAAATGGGCTCCCAAGGGACTTGGTGGAATATGTAGTCAGTCAATAAGATTTATTGCTGTCCTTGGGGAATCATCATCAAGAGAACTGAAAACTCCCTGAGCTAGAGGATTTAGTTTTCTGTTTGCCTGAAGAAAGGTAGCTGAGCCAACTTTCAGCGTCTGCCCTGGCTCTTAATGCTTTGAAAAGTAAGATTCAGGGAACTTGGGAATCTATAATGCAAATTGTTTAAAGCTGTATGTGGAATCTGCCCCATGCTATATCCTGAATATATACAAAACCAAAGATATGTGTATGTTATAGGCCTTTCTCTTTTAAATTTTAAATCTGACCCTTTAAAGTTTGTTGATCTCCCTAACTAGCAGTGACTTAACAAAATAGTTCCTATTTTATACTAGTATCTCCTTCACTTATTATGTATGACAGCTGATGTTATTTTTAAGCTCAGGATAAAAACTAAAGACAAACTAATCTATGTTCATTGGCAAACAACTTCATCAAAATGGTTACATTACAGTTACCAAATGTAGCTCTGTGACCTCTCCTCTATCCCCAGAACCTAAATCCCTTTCTTCACCTATCTCTCACAAATTATACACTTATGACGACCCTAGAACATCCTCAGTTCTAGAAATGCAGACCCCATGCTTGTATTTCTTGATCCAAAGGCCACAGAGTAAAGGATTTTCAGGAAGATGAAAGACACCCAATAAGATAAAAAATAACTTACCTAGCAAAGCAAAATAGATAAGTAAACTAATAACAACACTCCTATTTCAAATTTTGGATCTGTGTTGCCCAAGAGAAACACCATCGAGCTGTATGCATACTTTGAAATTTTGTGGTAGCTGAAAATTAAAAAGTAAGGTCAGATGAATAAGATTAATTTTAAGTATATTTTACTTACCCCAATACCCAAGATTATTATTTCAACATAAAATCAGTATAAAAATGTTAGTGAGTAGCTAGGCATTGTACATACGTTTTTTTGAAAGCCTATTTGTCTTTTTCACACTTGAGGAATATCCAATGTGGACAAGCCAGTGCAAAAAAACAGTCTTTGAACTACTTACCCAACATGTATAAACTGCTACCCAACATGTATGAACTACTCACGACCCCGTGCATAAAAGGGAAGGCACAAAATAATTTAGTTAGCAAATGTGAAATATATTGATAGTACAACAAATTTGTATTGGGTTATAAATCCCTTGGAGGCAGAGACTGCCTTGTTCATCTTCCAGTCTCGCCTTCCTTAATCATAGAGAAGGCTTTACACACAGTAGGCACCAAAGCAGTAAAAGAAAGAATGGCCAATGGTATCAGTTTGTAGGATAAGTGTGTTTTTCTTCCCACACTGACGATGTTGCTGTGTTCACCACATGTTACTTTTCCGCTACGGCATGGAGATTCAGGATGAGGTGAACACATCTGCCACTGTCAGCAATGAACCTCTAGAGCCAAAGCTCTGAAATCTTAGGAAAAAGAGTAGACGATCCTGGAGTCGGATTTTAACAACTAGTAGTTCCAAATTCCCCTTACAGAAGCATCAGGGCCATGAGTGTAGCTTGAATAACAGGAGATGCTTTTGATTCTGAGAGTCTGGGTTTTGACTTCTCGGGTGTTTTTTTCCCTGATAGAAATCCATGTGGCGATGACCGTAAGGCTGGTTAAATGAGTGACGAGAAGGGCTCTCACGGGCACTAGTAATAAAACTCGGGTACCCTGGGACGCGCTTCGTGGCTTTATGCAAATAGAATATCTCTTTTTTAAATAATGCTCACCAACATCATTAATCCATTGATACCCCTGAAAGAATAGAAATAAACAATGCTTCCTTTCCTTTATTCCAGGAGAAAGTGAAGTTGGAGAGAGAGATTTGTTTTTTACTTAGAAAATTATGAGGTTTTTTTTTTGTTGTTATTTGTTTTACCAGAAAATCCACATCTACGCACTTTAAAGATCCTTTAAAAAGACTGGCTAAGAGTTTGATGATTCTTGATCTCTTTTTGAACTAAAGGTCACGTCCTCCTTTTAAAAGCAAGACCCAGAGAAGTCTTATTTGCACAGGAAGCCCATAGTCAAGAGTTTACCAAAACATGCTATTGGCATCCTAGTCGCTTGCTCAGCTTGAACATATGCTATCAGATCCTTTTTTAGAATCATAAAAAAAAAAAGTGTCACACTGGAACTTTGGGTAAAGCTTAAAGTACAAACCCAGGACAGCCAGAACAATGCCCCTGTGACTGAATTCGAGGCTCGGTGGAGAATTTCAGTAGCTTTGAAATAATTCATTTTATTTGATTTTTAAGTTTCTTTTCCAGGACTAAAAGCTGAAAAAAATATTAAAACTGAGCCATATTTTGCAGATTAATTTGGCCGGCAGTATTAATGTCTTAATTTGCTATGGCTGAGATCCAACACAGGAGAGACAGTCTTCAAAGGCTACTGCTGGCCTGGACTGGTAGATTATTATCAGGCAGGTGCTACACAAATGCAATTTGAGTTTCCATCTGTGAAATTCATCGTATATTAGTATGACTCTGAAGCCAGCCAAAGCAGCTAAAGAAAAACAACACATTCTTGGAGGTCAGAAGAATAGTTTAAACCCAGCTCAATAGCTTGACATCTATGACCTCAAATCACCAATTATCAACGTATCCTTTCTGAGCCTCGGGCTTTTCTTTTTTGTTAGAGAGGGCTTGGGGTCTTACTCTATAGCCCAGGATGGCCTCCAGTTCATCATCCCTCCTGTTTGGGTTCACCAGTGCCAGGTCTACAGGCATATGACAGTATGTTCAGGCTTAAGCCTTGGATTTTTCATGTGGAAAAAAAAAGGGAGGGGAAATAGTCTAGAAGAAGAGACATTATAAAGAGACTTAGAGGTAAAAGTGACAGAAGACCTGAGCTTCACTAGGACCAAAACTATACATTAAAATAACAAAAGATAGTAAAGGTGTCAAGGATAGACTTAGATAAGTGGAATGAGAATAAGGATGTAGACTCAAACTGACCGGGGATAGAACTCCATGACAGAGAGCTTGCATTGTCTCCAAGGCCTTGGGTTTGGTCCACCACCGTGGGGGTGAAGAATGAAGAGCTTAAAGTGATGGTAGGCCAGAGAGTTTCCAAAGGAAAGAGCTTCCTTTCCTGATCGAAGGGTATGCTCTCAAGTGCAGGGAAGGCAGACCTCTGGATGAGGGTACCCCAGGGCTCCCTAAGACTGCCTTCTTCTCAGTTTCTTACTACATATAGAATAAATCTGAATGTCAACAGCTTTGTTGGTCAGTGGAATTCCCAAGAGCTATATTAATTGGTCATTCAGACATTAGCTGAGAGCAATGTGAAATATGATCTGTACATCTGTTGTTTGTTTGATTTTGTTTGTTTGTTTTAAGCAACTGTGTATAAGGCCATGCTTACACTAGCTACTTAAGATCAGGGCAGGTCGGAGCCTCTTGCTTGTGTTGAAACTTACAGGAATCAGCATCAGACAGAACAAGGACCTCTACCTTCTGATGTTTCCTTCAGCTTCATGGTCACTTGACCTCAGACCTATATACCTGGACAGCTCTTTAATTAAACAGCCCTCAAGTGTGGCCTCTTAAATGTCATGGTGCCCATGGAAGCCACATAGGCAGACTACTATCAAACCGGTCATTCACTTAACACATGTCGAGTTTCTATTTTGATCGGGAACGACAGCACCCACACACAAAAGAAAGGTACAGAAAACAGTGAGCCAATGAATAGAGAGGGGAGCAGAGAGAAAATAATTAGCAAAGGCTAAAGAGATGCAGGCTGTTAAAAATGCCACAAAGCATTTACGGCTTCATCTGTCTTTATAAGCTCGCTCCTGTTTACAGCAGAGAAGACAATTAAATGTGTAGGCTACTCCATCCTAATTTCTGGAGTTAGGAAGGAATGAATGCTTCCACAGAGAGGAGAGTTTTACTGCATTTTCCCTACAGCAATCCAGCATGAACACAAATGCATGTCTGTTAAGGCTGGGTGGGGGTAGGGAGGACGACGAAGGGAAGGAAGAACATGCTCACCGCCAGCACAGGCTCAGCAGACAGGGACGGGAAAGCATTTTACTGGCAGAAATTAGAAATTGTTCTTTCTCACTCCACCAACACATAAGTAATAATGCAGAGCTACCTTCTGCTGCCTCAGAAGCTGTGTTACAGAAAATGATGCCTCAGGGGATAGAAGTAGATTCCAAGTGCCATAAAACTATACCACCCCACCCTAAACACATGTAACTACTGCAAGGGAAAAAAATGTTTTTATTCATGGTATCTTTGATGTGGTTTCAATAACACTTTAGCTGATAAATGACACTGATACATTTGGGCCCTTGCAAAATCTCCAGAACTGAAAAGTATATGTACCACCCTAAGAATTAATCAAAAATCACACACACACACACACACACACACACACACACACACACACACACACACACTCCAGTGTTTCATGCATGAGATGGTATTTCAGAGGATACTAGATATGTGACAGGGGATTAAAATGAGACTGTTTCCATTCGCCAAAGCTCCTAATGTAATGGATGCCAACTACTCCCACATTCCAAAGGTGGTGCTACATGCCCAAAGCAGAGCTTGCAGTTTTGTGAACATTAGTTCATCATCTATCCCTCCTCCTCTAAAAATAAGGTGAATGATGCTGAGGGAGGTTTTGCCTTGGTTTGTTTTGTAGTGCTAGGGATTAACTCCCCTTGCCCTGGGCTCTTGTACAGGCTAGCTAGTGATCTTCCACTGAGCTGATAGGTTTTACAGATTTTAAAAAAAATCTAGAGTGAGTTGCGCAACTGAAACGGTGTTTTCCTTCCCCCTAATGGCCACCCTCCAGTGCAGCAGGAGGGGTATCGAAGAAACACCAAAGGGTTCTGAGTGTCTCCAGGACACATACGAGAACATCCTTAGGTTGCCTGGAGTAGTTTGAGGCAGCCGAGTAGAGAGCACTGTAGCTGAACTACTTAATGCTAACAACAAAGCCAGGATGCTGGTTTGGGCATTGTAGAGGAAGGCTGTTGGGCTGAAACTAGATCTTGTGTGAGCAGACAACCTTCAGGAGAAGGGCTGGGAGGTCTCGGAGGGCTTAGAAGTTGTGACCTGGTGAATAAGCTACAAATAAGCACCCCTCTGATGAATCTTTGAGGAGCCTTAAAAGCACCCACCAGAGGGTTTTTTTGCCTCTCGGCCACAACCAGAGAAATGAGGATCCACCACATTAGTTCTCATTAGATGTTTCCGTCCCACCCCTCTCCTGGCTCCTTCACATCAATCCTGAAGGAGCCAGAGAGCCCAGTGAGAGGAGCAGAAGACAAGGAAAGAAGCCACATGCTCCCACCCACATCCACTTGCACAGCAAGCTTCCACTTGAAGCAAGTCCAAGTTGAGGGGAAGAAGAAGATGTATCTTTGAATGAAGTTCAGAATTTTTACTTACAGTGGACTAGCTATATTAATTAGTGAATGAAGACTGTTTTAGTGAGTCAAATAGTCAGAGGAGACAGATTTTATTAGCTAATTGTGAGGATACAAGCTGTGAGGCCTGCTCAAGACTCTGTCTGAGAACAGAGGAAGATGGTAAAGGCACCAAACAGGGGCAGAGAAAGAAAGCCCAGAGCTGGTTTCTGATTGGACTCTACTCTTCCATCTCTGTCCTCTTCCACATCTGTCCAGAGCCCTTACTGAAAGAAATCATGTTTGCTCCTATAGGTTCCACCTCTTTCCTGGCCATCAGTCATTAGGTCAGTGACGGGCATTTGACTGAAGTCAGCCAAGTAACAGACCAGCCAACAACCCGTGAACATCCTTGTGAAAAAGGTAAAATATACATGAGACTTTGTCTCAAAAAGCCCAGTGGCAGCAACTGTAACAGGAAAAGGTACAGACACTCGGGGTCCTTGGCATAGGAACCTGAGAGAAAGATAAACAGGAGTAATATACTTACCCATGGGAACTGAAACTAAGATGTCATTCACCCAACAGATATTTATTAAGATCTTCTGTTGCCATAAAGACTAAGAAACAAAATTTCTGTCTCTAAAGAACTAAAGTTCTAATGGGAGAGAGGAAAAAACAGCCAATTAAATAAATGAAATAATCACAGATGATTATTATTTCCCTGGAGGAAGTAAATAAAACATATAGGTAAGAAACAGTGAGCAAGAGAAAAAGAGATACTTGTTAGTCTTGGAAGTCTAGGAAGGGCTGTCTGGGGGGTAATGTTTAAACTGAGGGCTGAAGAATAATTGGTCCATAGCTATAAAGAGCTAAGGGAAGGACTGCCCCCAAATAGAGGCAAACACAAACACACTAAGGTAGGAAATTGCTCAGCGCATTCCCAGCACTGACAGCTGGCCAGGGAAACCAGAGCAAGTGAGCAAGAGAGAGGATGAGATCAGAGGGAACAGGAGCCAGATCATGCGGAGGTTGGGAAGTGCTGGTGGGCACAACAGTCTACTGAGGCAGGATGGAAGCCAGTGTGAACTGGAGGAAATATACCCTGGTTCAAGAGGACAGGGACTGAGGCTAGCTAGCCAAATCTATAGCTAACGATGACAGCCATCTGCATGACATAATGTCCATCAACAACGGATTGCAGATGTGATGAAGAATTCCTATCACTTCGGAGTACAATTGCCACGGTAACTTCACAACACAATGCCTTACCCACATGTCTGTGATACTGACGTAGGCCAGCCTACCGTGCTGACAACATAAAAGTCTAAAACACACAATTCTATACAATACACGATGCTTGATATTGATAATAAATGATTATGTCATCGGTTTATATTACACACTATGTATTATTGTTATTTTATATGTCCTCCTTTTACTTATTAAAAAAAGAGTTTACTATAGAAGTTGCCATTTCATACCCTATACATCTTCTGTTTCTTCCCTCTTCCTCTGCCTCCTTCCCACCCCACACCTCCTCTTTCTGGTTCCATGTGCCCCAGATCAGCCTAAAATTCCCAGTCTTCTTGCCTCAGCATCCTGAGTGCTGTAACTTGTAAATATATATGGTGTGCCACTGTACACATGTCTGCTGTGTTTCTTGATCGTTTGAAGCTGTTTTGATTGACCTACACTATCTATGTTTTTGTACGTACACTCTCTAACAGTCACGTGATGATGAGATCATTCAATGCTGCACTTCTCAGACTGTATCTGCGTCGTTAGGTAACACATGATGGTAGGTGCTTTCATGTTTGCCAATGCTATATGTCAAAGATTGGCAAGCCTGTCTAAAAGCGACTAGGTGTCGGATACAAAGGAAACTCCAATTCTCCAAACTCCAGAAGACATTCCAAATATCTAGAAAGGAGCTCAAACTGGATTTTTGGCTGATAGTGAAAAGCCAGCATTCCCCAGGACCTTGTGAAACTGGTTCCCATCTGCCAAAAGGAGTCATTTCCCTTACCTCTAGCAGAAGGGACATGTGGCTACCTGTGGTGCCTATCAGCATATCAAAGCCCATGCTGGCCTCCGGGCTCCCTCAGTGTCACAGGTACCAGTTGTACATTTCAAAGCCCCTACCCTGGCCCTTTTCATCTGCCCACCTCCCCAGGCTTCTCTCCTCCCAGATAACCCTCCCTGTCCTGTTTCTCTCTCTCTTTCTCTCTCTCTGTTTCTCCCTCCCTCCCTCCCTCTCTCCTCTTGCTCTCTAGCTTTTATTCTATTTTCTCCTCTCTTGCAGATAGCCCTGGCCACATCCAGTCTTGTTCTTTTCTCTCTGCTCTGGATTCTTCCAGGTGCCCCTGGATCTTCTCTCTCTTTTACCATGGAGTAGTCAGGTCATATTGCTGTTTGTTTACTGAGCCTCCCAGCCTCCCATATTCACTAGGTAGTAAATATCTGAGGCTTTTTAGGCCGTACAGTGTTGGTAGCAGCTGTTCGACTTTTCTGTTGCAGCATGAAAATAGTCACAAATAGATAACACATAAATGAATCAGCATAATATTATTTGAGGACACTGAAATTTTGAATTTCATATGATTTTCATGTAAGAAGAAACAGACTTTCAGGGTTAGAAAGATGGCTCAGTGGTTAAGAGCACTGGCTGCTTTTCCACAGGACCAGGGTTCAATTCCCAGCACCAATATGGCCACTCACAACTATCTGTAACTCCAGTTTCAGGGTATCCAATACCCTCTTCTAGCCTCAATTAGCACTGCATACATATACATAGACATATATGCAGGCAAAACACATTAATAAATTTTAAAGTAGAGATTAGTAAAACATTTATAAATAAAAACAAAGAAATGGCCTTAGCTCGTGGCCACAAAAAAATTAATTCTAAGGACTAATCCATAGTTTCCCAACTGCTATCCTAGATTATTGGCTGGCTAATAATTCATTTAATATCTTCAAAGCCAAGACAGATGCAATTCATATATTCATTTCACATAAAAAGAAGCTGAGGCAAATATCTCAGCACAACGAAGATGTGAACCCAGGCAAACATGTCTCCAGATCACATGACGTTAATTTTGTAATGCAGCCTCACACTAGGTAACCAGACTTAACAAATAGAAGAGACATCTGGAATAAAGGGCTAAGGACCTTCCAAATCTGTTCCTCCAAGGAATTCGAAAACTGTGGGGAGTACTGGGCTGTCAGACCAGGTTTTCAGAACTCTATAAATTAACCAAAGGGTTGAAATTCTCAAAAGGAATTTGTTGAACAAAAATGATCAGATCTTCATATAAACAGGTTTGTGGTATTATTTAAAGAATTATTTATGTTCATTTTATTCACATTACTGTTTTGCCTGACTGTGTATATATATATACACTTTGTGGACAAGAGCCAGAAGACGGCATTGGAGATCCCTGGATCTGTAGCTATGGATAGTAATGAGCTATTATATGGATGCTAAGAACTGATTCCAGATCCTCAGTAAGAACAGCAAGTGCTCTTAACCACTGAGTCATCTCTCTACCCCTAGTGTGTGGTATTTTAAACTTGCCTATCTCCCCCCCACCCCACCCCCACTTTTTCCAACTAGTAAGTAATGCTGGAAATCAGCATCTTCAAAAGTATAATAGCTGTAAAAGGTTGCAGCCTTGTGGCCCCTGTGAGGGGGCAGGGGCATGAAGTTCCCCCATTCCAGACAACCATCCTTGTTTTTCTTGTACACCAAAAACTTGGAAACTGCACTCACAGAGCTTTACTTAATATGACTTGGAGCTCATTGGGTGTGAAGAGCCTTTTCTTTAGAATAGATGTCAAAAACGATCCATGATAACTGTTTAATGGCATGGCTACCTGTGAGGAAGAAAAAGAAGTGTTGGAGTCAATGGGAGACTGACCAAACAGAGTTAAAAAAAAATCAGAGAATGAGATATCCCTAGAAAGCTTTAGAAAAATCCTAACATATTCCTGAAAACATGGGGATGGTGGTGTGAATGTCTAGGTATGATCTGAGACCTGAGGAGGCCATAGTCTCTGTAGCTTGGCTGAGACCGAGGCATCCATAGAAGCAGAAAGTGAAGGATAACAGCACAATGTTGTAAATTGTTAGAGTTTCTCATTAGGCACATAAGACCCATAAACAATGACTAGAGACTGGCTTAAAGGAAATCATTGTGCAATCATTAGGTACCACTAAGATTACTAAGTACAGGCTTCAGTGACTAAATTTGATGGAAAATGAAAAACTGGCATAATTAGATTAGGAAAACTACTCAACAAATAAATAATAAGAGTAAAATCAACAGGTGCTGGAGAGATGGCTCAGTGGTTAATAGCACTTGCTGCTCTTCAAGAGGACCCAGGTTCAGTTTCCAGCATCCACACAGTAGGTAGCAACCATCTGTAACTCCAGTTCCAGAGGATCTAGCCCCCTCTTCTGGCTCTCTTAGGTACTGCACATGAATGGTACACAGAATACAAACAGGCAAGACATTCAGACACATAAAATAAAAATAAATATTTAAAAGAGTAAAGCCAACATACTTTGATGAAAAGAGCAATCTTGTGTTCAAAGTGTACACATTAAGTTATTTCAATGGCTAGCTAGCAACAAAAATGTAAGGTATATACAAAACAAACAAGCAAAAAAGGCGTTCAGCAGAAATTGGTTACCAAGAAAGCCTAGACACTGGATATCCTAAGCAAAGACTCTATAACAGCTTTCACAAATATGTTCAAAGAAAGAAAGCCACAGGTAAAGAACCAGTGGACAGCATGGCAATGTCTTACTAAGTGGAATATCATTAAACTATAAATTCTATTTTCTAAAATGTAGAAATGAAAGAGAATCAAGCTGGGTATGGTGGCACACACCTGAAATCCCAGCACTTAGGAAGTGGATGGAGAAGAATAAGTTCAAGATCATAGCAAGCTCACGACCAGCCCGAACTACATGTAACAAAAAAAAAGTCAAAAAAAAATTTTAAAGATGCAAATATACATTCCAGAGTTGAACAGTATAATTGAAGTGGAAAATTTACTGCTATGACTTAGTTGCTGATCAGAGCTGGTAGAAGGCAAACAAACAAATTTGAAGACAGATCAGTTTCTATTATCCAGTTTTGGGTATCAGGGGGAAAAAGCAGCAAGTGGAATCAAGTAACAGAACACTGTCAGAGCTCTATAGGAAACTATAAAGCTTACCAATACACATAGAATAAGAACTATAGAAGGAAAGAGGGTAGAAAAAGAAACAAAGAAATAACAGAATACTGGCTTCAACTTCCAAAATTTGATTAAAAACATTCAACACACCCAAGAAACTCAACAACTCCAAATGGGAAACTGCCAATATTCTCAGAATTCTAAACAAGACACAGGATAAAATATGGTTGGGAACTAAAACAATAGATGATGCTGTAATCAATAAGACATGATGGAGAGACATGATGAGTTCATCATGTACCAAGTGGTCTTGATAAAGCTGCTTTATAATCACAAGCTTAATGAGGTGAAGGTACTCAGATGATGCATTCATTCAAAGTGAAAAAAGTAAAGAAACAAAAAACAGTCAACAAAAAATTTTACATTCTGTAAAATTATCTTTCCAAAAGAAAAGAGAAACTTAGAAATTTTCAAACAAACCAAAAAGAAAAGAACTTATGTCTGATATGCCTGCCTTATAAAAAATAACTACAAGGAGAATGAGAGAATGCTTGGAAGTAATTCAAACAAAGCTACACAGAAAAATAAATAGATAAATAAATAAAGATCACCCAAAAGTTAATTACTTAGGTATCAAGGACTGTTGTGGGTTGTTTTCTTACTCTTTATCTCTCTGGGGGCCTGCCACCCAGCTCCCAAATAAATCACACATGGAGGCTTATTCTTAATTATGAATGCCCGGCCTTAGCTTGGCTTGTTTTTTGTCAGCTTTCCTTAACTTAAATTATCCCATCTGTCTTTTGCCTCTCGGCTTTTACCTTTCTCTATTTTTGTATTCCTTTCTGTTTTACTCTGTTGCTGGTTTTGTAGCTGGGTGGTTATCCCTGATGTCCTCCTCCTTCACTCGCTCCTAGATCACTCTTCTCGCAGATTTCTCCCTCTCTTTATTCTCTCTGCCTAACAGCCCCACCTATCCTTTCTCCTGCCTTGCATTGGCCACTCAGCTCTTTATTAGACCATGAGGTGTTCTAGACAGGCACAGTAACACAGCTTCACAGAGTTAAACAAATGCAACATAAAAGTAACACACCTTAAAATAATAGTCCCCAACAAAGGACCACATGAATGCATTTCTGTTGTGACTCATTTTTTCTATCTGATTTAAAATATAAAAATATAAATCAATAGTTATAAGACCTTGTTGATAGCTCCAACATATAGAAATATAATTTATGTGACAGAAAAAGTATGGAGGTAACAAAGCTATTTGGGGGGGGGGGCTTTCGAGAGTAGCTTTGCGCCTTTCCTGGAACTCATTCTGTAGCCCAGGCCTCAAACTCACAGAGATCCACCTGCCTCTGCCTCCCAAGTGCTGGGATTAAAGGAGTGCGCCACCACCGCCTGGTACAAAGCTATTTTGGAATATATTTTTAAGCATGCTATTGAAGCTGAATTGGTATTAATCTGACCTAGATCATTAAAACTAAGATTTTAGTTTAATCTTCAAGAGAATCACTAAGAACATAACAGGGTAGTGTGAAGGCTCGGGGGTGGGGGGTGGGTGAAGACTCTTGTCACCAAATTGGATGAGATGAGCTTGATCCCTGATGAGATGAGCTTGATCCCTGGAACTTGTATGTTGAAAGGTGAGAACTGACTTCCATAAAGTGTCCTCTGGTCTTCACATACACACTGTGTCACAGTAAATAAATAAATGCAATGAGGAGAAAATAACCAAAACAGTAAGAATAAATGACAAGAGAATGCAGTGTCCTATAAAATATCTATTTAACACCAACCAAAGTTTCACTATAAGGCTGGGTGTGGTGGGGCACACCTCTAATCCCAGCACTTGGGAGACAAATGCAGACAAATCTGTGAGTTAGAGGCTAGCCTTGTCTACATAATGAGATTCGGGCCATGCAGAGTTACATACTGAGATCCCATCTCAGAGAAAAAGACAGAGAAACAGAGAGATTGAAGAAAAAAAAAACAAACAAAACCAAAAAACCTCTTTGTGCAGGCTAGTTTTATGTCAACATGACACAAGCTAGACTCATTCGGGAAGAAGGAACTTCAACTGAGAAAATGCCCCTTACAGGATTGGCCTGTGGGCAAGACCGTATTTTCTTAGTTGATGATTGATGTGGGAGGGTCCATACCACAGAGATTGGTGTCATCCCCAGGCTGGTGGTCCTGGGTGGTATATAAAGGCAGCGTGAACAAACCATGAGAGCAAGCCAATAAGCAGCACTCCTCCATGGCCATGTGGTACACAGAGAGGGAAAACATTTGCTGTCAGACCTTTACAAAAATTCCACTGAACTCTGATTACAGCAGTCGAGTGAGCAACTCTCTTGTGACACCCATACCCACTGTAGAGCCTGAACACCATCCTTCTCTTCCATGCCCTCCCAAACTCCATACTTAAATCTTCATCAAAACCCTTTATTTTTAATAAATTTCAACTCTGCTTCAAAGATAAAATAGTTAAGTAAGGTGGTCAGATACCTGGCTTTCATAGTTGGTGGATTCTGAATTTTACATATGAAAATACTGGATTATCAATATGATCTGTGCTGTGACCACAGGACGGCCACAGCTGTGTACGGCTGGGACAAGAACAATGTTGATTTACCTAAACAGTGAATCTGCCTTTTTCCCATAGAGGAGTTCTTGTTTCTTGTACTTTCACCTCTGGACTTTGCATTTTCCACTTACAAGACCTTTGGTCTGCCTATTGAAGCACTTACGTCAGCTCAGACTGATGAATGATAAGAGCCCCAACAAGTCAGCACACATATTGTAGCTATCCTTTTCATGGAAAGTGGGGAGACTAAATTCTCTTAAGCTAATGCGTTGATCTCTTCAAGTAAAATACCAGTGTACGAAACAAATACAAATCTTTTCCAATTTTCAGATCAAATGTCCCCCTCTTCCACGGGGGTGGGTGGGGGGAGCGCTCTGCTCCACTAGATGAAATTAAACTCAGCCTCTATCACCTAAAGCACGTAGCTATTCCTCTGATGAATATGTCACGTTATGCCTTGATATGAAATTGTTTGCGAATCGATCTATACCCTTCTATAAAATATGAGCTCTTCACTCATCTGACTTTTACCTTGGTGGCTTTTGAATGGCCCGGAGCTGGACCAACACGTGACCCCAATAACTGTGTGTTGACTCAGCCTCCACCTCGTCTTTTCTTTGTCTAGAGCTTGTCAGATCTGCTTCGGGGATGTTTTGAGTGTGGCCCCCAAAAGTTCATGCCTACATTGGAAATGGCAATCCTCAAACTCCTGTTGATGGTAGTTAGAGGGAAGACATGTTGACAGGCAGTTATGGTGAGATGAGGTCATTAATGTAAGGTTCCCATGACATTAGCTTTGTCAGTTTGTGCCCAGCCTCCACAATAAGCCCCAAACTTCTATTCTTTATAAATTCCCTATCCTCAGGTGCTTTGTTGCAGCAACAGAAAATGGACTTAAGATGTGTCCCTTTCTTAACTGATTTGCTCACCTATGGATCAATATAAAATATGTAATTCTAAAAAATAAATGTGTCTTTGAAATGTTTTCGATACAGGTTTTCTGTCACCTCTAAAGAACGCTCGTTGTGTGATGGTTTTCTTCCCTGGATACTGTTGTCCCGCACTCCCTTCTCTGTCCTTAAATTACAGTCACCTTCGTGCACTCCACTGAGCAGTGGAGCAGAAAAGAGAGAAAAAGAACTTTGATTTTCCTGTGTTCCCAACTCCCTGCTTCTGTGTCTCATCGATCCAAAGTCCTTGCAACCTTTTCTGGCAAGAACTGGCTGGTGAGAAGTGCCGCAGCTTCCCTGCCCTGAATGTTAAGTGCCAGAACCGAAAGGCTCTCTGTGGCCCCACCCTCATCAGAAACATGACTTTCACTATTTTTATATACGACCTATGTTTTGCTAAGAAATCATGAAAGCAGGAACTTGTAAGAATAGAGATTCCCACCATGCCCGTAGAAGGCCATGGGCCACCAGCTACTGTCATCAAAGATTCAGAGGCAAAAGGAAAGGGATGTGCTTCCTTTCTGTCCCCAACCCTAGCTAGGCCTGTGGCCCTTCTGCCTTTTCCGGCTGCTGCTGGGGCTGACTCCCAATCCTCTGTCTTCCCAAGCACCTACCAGATGCCGCTGCCAGACTGAAAGGGAAGAAGAATTGATTTCAGTTTCCAACTTGAGAATGTCCTCACTGCTTTGACCTTGACCAAGGCTATTTCCCTTTCTTGCCAATCCTCAGCCTGTTAGCTCTCCACATGGTGTTGGTGCATTTCCCTGGAATTTTTCTTTTTCTTTGTTTCTTCTCTGTGGCCTCTCATCTTGCCTGGCCTTGTGCCCTGACCCTTTCCAAACCCAGAAGGGCCTCCCAGCCAACCAGGATAATGATGGGCACCAAGACAGAGATGCGACACTGGCTCTTGGCAGGTTGACAGATACTAGGAAGGACTGGGAACTGGGAGGGAACTGGGGCTGCCTGGCCCATCTTTCCAGGCCGAAGAATTGATCTGACCCTTGTTAATGAAGAGCACATGGTACTAATCTTGAGGTGGGGTGACCTTTGTCAGGAATTATGCCTATTTTTATCTCCTGACTCTATTTATAAGATGAAAATACCTGGAAGGCACAGATATTCAGAGAAAGATAATGTCAGGACAGTGGTCAGTGATCCTTGGAAGGAAGCAGTAATTGCTTTAGGCTAAGAATGAGAGAAAGTCGTACAGGGGAACTCAAATTTGATCAGACTATCCAACAATAAGATCCAAACGAGATTAGGAAACTCCATCTCCGAGCAATTATACTTCCCTTTCCAATGACTATATCTTATTGCCAGGACCTGGGGCCTGTCTAGGAAATAATGATTCCTGCACAACACTATAGAAATACCCATTTATCCAATGGTCCATTCCTCCCCTTCAGGAGCACATGCCCACCAAGGGTAGGATGTGACTGTGAGTCAAAGTATGGCTTTATCGCTCAGATGCACAATGAAGATCCATATTCTACAGAGTAGAAGTCAGGAATAGACACACAATCTGGGACCAGTTTGCCCTCTAAGGATTTATGAACTGGAAGCTTGGTCCCCAGTCGGGTAGTTATTGAAATGGAGGAAACTTTGGGAGGTGAGGACTAGTGGAGGCAAGGTAATTAGGTCATGGTGCCCCAGACCTCAGAAAGGATGAGAATGGTGGTCTAGTAGAGTTGGTTAGTTCCTGCAGGAGTTGGTTCTTTAAAAAGTGAGCCTGGACCCTCCCTAGTCTCCCTAGCTTCCTGTCTCACCATTACATTACTCCACCTTGTACAAATTCCCACCATTATGACATTAACTATACTGAGCATTAGCTGGAAGGTCTTCACCAGAGCCAAGGAGAGGCTGACACTGTGTTCTTAGATTTCCAGAAGTAGAACAAAATAAACCTCTTTTCTTTATAAAACACCAGCCACAGGTATCTTGTTATAGCAGCACCATGACTAAAACACAGTTATATCTAAGTTTACTTTATTTCTCTAGACCTCAATTTACTCCTCAAGCAAAAATAAATGGATTTTTTCCTTACAGTCTCTTCAAGGCTCTAATGAAAATCTTCTCTCCTTGCCTTCGGTGTACCACACTGAAGCAAGAGGGGAAAAATGGCTTTCAGGTCTATTCACTTCTATCTGCAGCACGAAGAGAAACTTTTCAGAGGACCCACCATATAGCCTTAGACACAGGAGAAAGGAAGTGGTTGGAGACTGCTGTGCCCAGAGTCCTGGGCATCAGCATCCAATTCCTTTGAAAAGTAGCTGACGGCCTAGAGATCACCAAGAATCTTGCTTTTCAAGCATCATTTCTTCCCTCCTGAGTCTCGACCAGTTCAAGATCTAGGGAGCATTAGAGGAACAGCAAACTGGGCAGATATGACCAGGCACAGGGATACTTCTTCCCTCTCCTGTGCCCAACCGTTAGGTTGGAACTAACTCAAATAAGTGTGAGCGTAGTGAGAACGCTAAGGCTGGAGGCAGTCAATCATGGCACTCCTTAAACTGCATGGCAGGGTCTTGGAGGAAGGTCTGTTCAGCATATCCCAGCAGCTGCCCATATTGAAACACACACACACACACACACACACACACACACACACACACACACACACACACACACGACAGGTTAATGCAAAACCTAACCTAGGCTCCCCTGACAAAGTCATATGAACAGAGAGTGAAGGAGAAGTCAAGAGAACCACTAAGCCGTGAGTGAACAGAAAGGTGGCTTCCAGGCATGAGTAAATTAGGCAGCCAAAGTGGAATGGGATGCAAGTAAAAAATAAAATAAAATAAAGAGCATCTACACAGCAGGATACAGAATTTTCCCCTGCTTCTTCTCTATCCCCTTAAGAAGCTTCAGCAAGGGCCTGCATTGCTCTCTAGACTTTCCTACTTTGGGTTTTCTTTAGCTTCTGATAATGTGCTCAACAGAGATTTTAAGTAAGAGCTGGAGACCCAAGCTCAATCAGCCCCACTCACAGAAAGTCTCCCAGAATCCTTGTTTTATCTTGTTGATAATGAGATCTCACTGCTTAGGACAGGCTGACCTCAGACTCACAATCCTTCTACCCTAGTCTCCAAATACTGGGATCGCAGGTGTGTGTACCACACCTGGCTTCTCAGTATGTTTGAGGAGTATGTTAGATCCAGAAAATTGTGTTTCTCGTCTCTTTTTCTGAAGACAGTGGCTCAAAAATGAACGAAGGAAGCTGGGAAGACAAGGGTTTTCTTGGTGGGGCAGGGGAGGAAGATACTGACTTGTGCAGAGTGACGTCAGTGCCATTTGCTGGAAATGGAAACAAGAACCTAGACCAGAGTCTTTAGAATCCTGAAGTTTTTCAAAGAAATCTAAGACTGAGGCTTAAGGAGACTAGGCTACAGGCTGCAGTGAAGCCACATTTCAGAGAAGAGCTTGAACTGGGCCGAAGGGCCATTGTTCCTCCCCTTCCTTAACATCTCGCTCTTGACTTGTCCATCAAGGCAGGAAACAGACCTTATCTCCCTCTTCTGGTGTTGCTGGTGGCAGAAAGAGCAGCAGGGCTCTGTTCAAAGAGGAGCTGTTACAGCCAAATAATGGAATGTAATGAGTGTGTGAGCCGCTCAAGGAGAGAAACTCAAATCTGCTGCAGAATTCGGGGCCTTATTTGCATTTGAAAAACAATCTCATTAGGGGAGCATATTAGATTATAAGACATTCTCCAAGAAAGTATTTTACAAGAACTATAGCACACACATGAAAATGTACGTGCACACGTGCACACACAAAGGAAGATACATACTCTTAATGTTGCAATAAAAAGTACACGCATATTTTTTCAATTGAAGACGAATAAATAGATCACTGGAGGTTCCTAAACTTAAAGAAGGGAAGACTTGTGGGTAATTAAAAAGAAAAGGACCAGAACCAGGAGCTGGAGGAACAGATATTAGAAAAAGGTATATGAAGGGCTAGGAGAATGGTAGAATTAATGCTATTTAAAAATAGTTGCATTAAAACCTTCCTAATGGGATCTAGTGCATTTCATTGACTTGGGTGATTATAGAAGCTGCTCCCATTTTAGGCTTTTTAATTGGGTGGTTATAAACAGATGCACACAGGCATCATTGCTGGTTACTAGAATTTTAATCTGCATGTACAATACAACAGTGCAGTTCAATTCATCAGCTGGAAAAATCCTACAATTTAAAGGACTCCACATGAAGGCCTTGGAAATGGGTCAGTGGTTAAGAAAACTTGTTCTTGCAGAAGACCCGGGTTTGATTCCCAGTGCTGAAATGTCAGCTTATAAACATTTATCATTCCACTTCCAGGGGATCCAATGTCTTTCTGACCTCTGTGGGAACCAGGCATGCATGTGGTGCATAGACATGTATGCAAGCAAAACACTCATACACATAAAATAAAATAAATAAACCTAAAAAATCCATTACAGAGGATTTTATGTACTACCACGCAGAAATCACCCCCAAATGGCTCCTTTGCTTTCCTGTTCCAATATCAAGGGTTTGCATTCTTGAAACCCCTTCATATTAGGCTACTTGTCCACTTCCGTTTTCTCTCACTCTTCCTTCTCAAATCATTTCATAGTCTTCTCTGATGTCAACCAGTATAGGCATGGAACTGTTGCGGGATATTTGATCACATTGTGAACCCCAAGATTGCCTTAACTTAATAAAATCAACCTTGGGTCAAGAAGCAGAGCCAGCAACCAGTTGACAGGAAGTAGCCATACAGAGCTGGAGTCCAAAAAATGAATAGAGAAAAGCACAGGAGGTAGTAGGGAGGGACTTTGAGTTTGGCGGTCCTTTTTGGTTTGGAATGGCAGAAGGGAAGGCTCTTTCTGAGATGCCTGCTAAGGAGGAAGTTCAGCTGGTTGCTCTTCTGCCTCTCTGAGCTAGCAGGTTTTCACCCCAGCATCTGACTCCTGAGACTTTATTGATAAAAATCCTAAGATTGAAATTTAGTTTTAGAACATGGAACTACTTACATCGCAAAAGATTTATAAGTCGGGCGGTGGTGGCGCACGCCTTTAATCCCAGCACTCGGGAGGCAGATCCAGGCAGATCTCTGTGAGTTCGAGGCCAGCCTGGGCTACCAAGTGAGTTCCAGGAAAGGCGCAAAGCTACACAGAGAAACCCTGTCTCGAAAAACCAAAAAAAAAAAAAAAAAAAAAAAAAAAAAAGATTTATATACCATCTGTCTTAGGGTTTCTACTGCTGTGATAAAACACCATGGCCAAAGGCAACTTCAGGAGGAAAGGGTTTATTTGGCTTATACTTCCAGGTACATTAAAAGGAAGTCAGGGCAGGAACTCAAGCAGAGCAGAAACCTAGAGGCAGGAGCTAAAGCTGAGGCAATGGAGGAGTGCTGCTTATTAGATTGCTTGGCCTGCTTTCTTATAGCACCACCCAGGACCACCAGCTCATGCCCGCCAAGAAGTGGCCACTCACACATCAATCACTAATTTTACGAATGCCCTGCAGGCTAGGGTACAGACTGATCTCATAGAAGCATTTTCTCAATTGAGGTTTCTTCCTGTCAGATGGCTCTAACTTGTGTCAAGTTGACAAAACAAAACAAAACAAACAAAAGAAAAGAAACGAAACTAGCCAGCACATGATCTTTCTCCTTTCTTTATTTTAATAAGAAAACAGAATTGGTTGCCTTCCCTAGTACCATGCAGCCTGGGTAGAGGCAGATGTGCATAGCCCTAGAACCCCTATACTTCTGCAGGTCTGCGGTGCTGCTTGCTCTTCAATGGCCCTCAGAGAACAACTTTCTCATCTTCTAATTTTCCCTCCTGAGAGCTTCTGCCAGCTCATTATGGTTCCCCTATGCCATGGAGATCAATAGTACATACACAATATGTTTGTACAAATGCAATTTCGCATGCCCTGGTTTGCTTCCTAACACGTTTGGTGGCCTTTTGGCCTAGTTTGTACATTGGGCATATGTCTCACTGTAAGTAAGCTGTTGGGCCAAATGCCTTCCCTCTACAAAGAAAGCTTAACATGGGAGAAAGGAACTCAATAGGAATCATCTACTTTTTTTAAAAAAAGGTTTAACGTAATACAAGCACACAACAGAAAATCAGAAGTTATGATCCAAGGATAGATGTGTAGACACAGCATTTGTCTATCACATGTAAGGCCCAGAATTCCATCTCCAACACCATACACACAAAAATATTTATAATCCCATCTCTCTACCGACTACTGTAATTGTCATACACCTAATTATGGCTTCCTTCATAGATGTCCCTTTTAAAAGCATTGTTATCTTTCCTTTACCCAACTTATCTGAAACCCAGTGTTCCAGCATTGGAAAGTGTCTATAAGCTCTCTTGACCTTCCTTGGAATTGATGAAAAGTCACCCTGAGAATGTGGATACATCTAGAGCTCTATCCAACACATAATTCAGAGCTGGAAAAAATTAAACATTCTATGGTTAGAAAGTTATAGCATAGATGACTACTTGCCTATTGAGTACCCTTAATTCTCATGTATCTTGTTAAAAGAACTTTCATTTACAACAATCTAGGGCTGGTGAGGTGATTCAACTGGTCAGGACCTTGCCACCAAAGCTGAATTCAACCCCTGTAGCTCACATGGTTTGTCCTCTGGCTACCACCTGCATGTCACGCATGTACACATCTACGTAGACACACAAATGCATTTACACACACAATCCAACCTAAGTGCCAAACCTGGAAATTATATTTCAGTAATCTGCCTCTAGTTAGGATTTGTCATATCAAACAGTACTGCTGGGGGGAAAAGTGTAAGTAGGCATTATGAAGTAGAATATTACAAGAAATACTCTTTAAAGGAGACTGACTGAGTCAGTAAATAAGAGCGTGCTCATCCTTCCTTTCTTCCTCCTCCCTCTGTGGTGGGTGTGGTGGTTATAGGCGCAATAATCTCGAAGGTGGAAACCACAAGCTAAAGATGTTGGCATTAAAAAAATAAGTTTCGGGACTCACAAAATGGCTCCATGAGGAAAGGGCTCGCTGTGCAAACATGAGAACCCGAATCTGGACCTCCAGAAGTGACACCAAACAAACAGACAACAAACGAATAAAAAACCCAAAAGGACATGACAGCACACAGCTGTAACCCTAGCTTTGGGGATGAGGAGGAGATACGCAGCTGAAGGCCCACTGATGAGCCAGTCTAGCCAAAACAGGGAGTTCCAGGAGTGAGAGCTCCTGAGTCAAAAGTTACGGTGGAGAGTGATGGGGGAGACACTGGACATCAACTCTGGCTTCTGCATGTGCACATGTGGAAAAACACACCTGCACACACTGCATTCACGCAGAAACACACAGATGCACGCACATGGCGAGGGAGGCTTAAATACTCATTATACACCATAGTGCTACTGTACTGAGTCTAGACGACCAGCTTCCCAACTTCAGGTTATTTAAGGGAAGTGTATTCTATCTTCTTTAAGTCTCACTTAAAAAGAAACATTATCAGCTCTTTGAGAATGTTGTTCAATGTATTTCGATTATATCCATTCCCTCCCCCAACTCCTCCCAGGTCCGCCTCCCCTTCCCTACCCTCCCAGCTTTGAGTCCTCTTAACAGGTTAAAAGTAATTTGAAGACAGAGATGCGGAAAAGAAGGCAGGGGACAACACAGAAGTAGAGGAAAGAAGGTAAAATAATAGTAAGGATGTCTTTAAAAGTCATAAGGAATCATATTATTTACCTAAAATTACATACAATACCTATAAGCTTATGTGTATAATATGTGGAGGCCCACAAAGGTTTCCTAGTGAGATCTGACCTTGCTTTACACAGTAGGGCTGCATTAGAGGATTGCTTTACTATGTGTGTGGTTACCAGGTGATTAGAAGTGTCTGCACTTGGCTGTGCTAGGGAGAGCTCTTTTGCTCCACCCCTTGGCATTCCTATAAAAGGCCCTTTAGAAGATACAGGAGGGGCTGGTGGATATTGATCGAGGCCCTCCTGAGGCTATCCTGTGTTTTTGTTTCTCTCCCCTCTATCTTTCTACCTAATATCTCTTATCCCTCTCTCCTCAAGAGTACCCTGGGGAAAAAGTGGGGGCAGGTCCTCCCACAGTTTATATGTAGACATAAATCCTTTAAATGAAAATTCCCATCTGGGCTGGCAATGCTACCCCTATGAGCCATAGACTATCTAACAAAAACACCAATATGAGGCACAAGAAGTCCCTTACAAGTTGTCAGTCAGGAGAGTGCAAGAGACTCCCCAAACATTGTAGGTGATTTACTGTTGCCCCTGGTTGCCTTCCAGAGGTGCACTGTGTTCTAAATATTTAGCCTTTTACCCACAGGTAAATGTAGCTCTCCTCCCTCAACAACAACAACAAAAACTTCTCTCTGCAACAGACAGAGATCATTACCCCAAACCACAACAAATGCAGAGACCAAGAGATCACGAGGTGCCCAGGTTCAACTGGCCCATTTACAATACAACTCCTGTGCTCAAGGTTCAGGGAACACCACAGAAAAGGAGGCAGAAAGAATTGTAAGGGTCAGAGGAACAGGATGTGTGCTGTGAGATTACATCTCCTAGAAACGTCACAGAAGCTCCGCCCATGAAGACTCAACATGGCTGCCTAAATAAGACCTGTAGAGGGATGACACCTGCAAACACACTAACATGGAAGGGGGAAATCTCACGGGGTCCAATCATAGGCAGAGGACTACAGGTAACTAAGGATTGCTGAGAGAGGGGAAAATTGTCTTCCCCAGGAAAGAGTCCACCAATTGGTTATACAGCTCCGAGGGGTCAGCCCTGAAATCATATACATAGCAAGTAACATTATAGAAACTGAGAAAATTGCTTTATAGATTTAGGACTATAAATATATATTTAAATGTATTATATACATATATAATTAAATATATACTGTGTACAATTAAAGAAAATGAGGCCAGAGATAGGAAGGGGTTTGTGGGAGGGGTTGGAGAGAGGAAATTATGTGGCTATATTCTAATTTCAAAAACTATGAAGTCCAGTTTGCACTACCTACATACTCCTGGATGTGTGATTTTCCACTGGAGCGTGGTTGACTTGTCAGGCGTTATGCTCTTAAAAGAAACTGATTGCCCCTCTCCTATTTGGTTTGGTTGGAGCTTGCACAGGTCTTGTTTGTGTATACTGTTACAGCTGCTGTGACTTCATGTGTGCACTGTCCTGCTGTGTCCATGTGTTTCCACTGCTCTGGCTCTTACATTCTTTCCATTCCTTCTTCTACAATAATTCCTGAGTCTTTGGAGGCCAGGGTGTGATATAGCTGTCTCATTCAGAGTCCGGCATTCCGCAGCCTCTTATTCTCTGCACTTTATCCAGTGGTAAGTTTCTGAATTAATCACCATCTACAGCAAATAGCATATTCTCTGAGGAGAGCTGAGAAATATATTAATCTATGGGTATAACAATAAGTCATTAGGAATCAGTTTAATACTCTGTCCACTTAGCAGAATAATAGTAATAGGTTCTCCCCTAGGGCCTATAACCTGTCTAGCTAAAGGTTCTTGACCTGATAATGGTGCCAGGTGTGGGTTTCATCTTGTGGAGTGGGTCTTGAAATCCAATCAGAAAGTACTCAATAACTCCCATGATATTTATGCTGCTTTGGTATCAATGGATATGTCTTACCAGGCCAGTCATTATTATAGCTCAAAGCATGTCCAGCTGAGTAAGATTAATAACTCCTTTGCCAGTAGCATACACAGCACCTCCCAGCACTGTGAAAGCTAGACAATAGGGATGAAGCTTCCTGCTTGATTTCTCCATGTTCTATATAACTCAAATATGCAATATCTTCAGAAATAATCTTACCTTCAGGTTCTGGAAGGTCACTAGTAGCATTGGCAATATATTGCTTGAAATGTTTGGGGTTCCATGGGACCTCACTGACCAACAACTCCAAAAAAGATAACCCATTCCCAGCACTGGGTATTTTATTTTATAACATGGTGGCTGGGAGGGGCATTTTAACTCACTCTCTCCCACTCCCATCTTGTGCATGTGGGGCGGGGGAGGGGTCTTCTACAGTAGTATGTTTCCATACTAACACTAAAGACTTTCTACACATCTTTAGTGTTATTTACCCCTCTCCCCATTCCCTCTTGGATCAAATAACCAGTGGACAAGGGATGGAAACAGCTCTGAAATGCTCTCTGGAAGAGCCTCCCTGGAACACTCTTGGGAGAACTGGGTCTGGATCCTTAGGTATTTGAGATTTTTCATCCTTTCTATCTACGTTCCTCCACTTCCCACATCAATACGCTGGCAAAGCCAGAACTTCTGCCCTTGAACTCTTTGGGCTGGGCTCTCTTGAGTCTTAGTGTGGAAGCCCATTTTGGGTTTACTTAAAGAATACACGAGAGTATAACCAATACACCAGTGCTTTTGGCTGCTGGTTTGTGGGAGAACTTCTCAGAGGGCAGCAACCTCTTCTAACAGCATGTCCAGAAAGCAATAAAGAACAGGATTCCAACTGAAGGATTGGAGTTTGTGACCCATGGCAAAGAAAAACCAGAAACTTTTCTTGACCTGCTGGTCACTTGGGAGAAGTCAGGAAATTGAGATTTTGTCAGCTAAGGCTGTGAAGCCAGTCATGAGATTCCAGGAACTTAAGAGGGGAGTTTTGTCTCTTCCTTCTTGGTGTTCTCTTCTCAGTTCTAAAGGATCGATTGTTGTTCTTGTTTTTGACACAGTTTCACTTGTTCTGGCATCTTGCAGGAACTCTGTGTGCATCTTGGGGTTATGGTTGTAATGCATGGTCTAGAATCAGCTCTAATAGTCCTTGGATGTACTTAATTATAAACTGGCATGCTTTGGCTGCAGGGGACATTAGGTACACTCCATGGGGGTCATTATTCATGAGTGCGGTTGGTCACGACCTCTTTTTCCTCTCAGGAAATGAATGCTCTAAACAGAAATCCAGACACAACAGTTTCAATCAATGCTTGGTTGTATTTTTATATAGTAACAGTTATAGTTGCTGGTGGCCTGGACTAGCAGAGTGGAAGACAGATTTACTCAGCTCCTTCCTTAACAAGGTGTTGGATTAGCATGTAAAAGCTTCAAAAATGATGTAAACATTTTGGAGCTCACAGTATGACTCATAGTTCCGGCACCTGGCGTAGCTGTGGAAGAACCATGGCAACATCCATTGGTGATTATAAATTACTTTGGCCAAGTATTTTCTCCTTGGATTCTAGTAGCTGTCTTTAAGCCAAGTGCATTGAAAATAAATCTTCTTGGTGTAGATTCTCTATTAATAAGGCATGGATACACCTCCTGACTAACAAGGTTTTAGTTGTGCTATGGTGATCCCAATTTCCTAAGAGTTTGAGACAGAGAAACATGAACAAGATCATCATGTCTACCCTAGGTGAGACTGCCTTGGCTACCCTGGATGAGCCACCATGGCTACCCTGGATGAGCCACCATGGCTACCCTGGATGAGCCCACCATGGCTACCCTGGATGAG
>CABHPR010143508.1:32144-42292 GCA_902168415.1 Peromyscus melanophrys | reverse complement strand
TTTTGGTTTTTTCGAGACAGGGTTTCTCTGTGTAGCTTTGCGCCTTTCCTGGAACTCACTTGGTAGCCCAGGCTGGCCTCGAACTCACAGAGATCCGCCTGGCTCTGCCTCCCGAGTGCTGGGATTAAAGGCGTGCGCCACCAACGCCCGGCCTGTATGGATCTTTTTAACTGAATGGAAAAGCAAAGTTTCTTTCATACTTATAAACATAGACATTAATAATGTCCCCTCATGATAACAATGGAAAGAAATATTGAGAAATATTCAGCATACAGAAAAAGTCTTCATGAGCAAACTTGGTTTTGCCCCACCCCAATCCCTCCCTCCCTCTCTCTCTCTCTCTCTCTCTCTCTGTGTGTGTGTGTGTGTGTGTGTGTGTGTGTGTGTGTATGTATGTACATATATGTGTGTGTTTGTCCCCATGTGCATGCATACATTGACAATTTACTACTTGGTTTAAATCTTGAACAGATTGTCTTTTTCTTTTCATTTATTTTGAAATATATGCACTCAGATCTTGGCATGTCACCAGAGGCCTGACAGTCATTCCATAACAGTTTCAGGTCATCTCCACAAATTGTATGATTGTATGCAAATACTAACTTTTTTATATTCTGCTTCTAATAACAGCTCCTTAATTATGAAGATACGTGGTATTTTGTTGTTGTTTGTTTTGATTGTTTTAATGCTTGTGATTCTGAGGTTAGAATGTATTTCTTGTGTGTATATGATAGAGTTTTAAAATTCCTTTCATGTGTTTCCAAATTAAAATCTCAGTTTTGGCACCACCAAAACCTTGTAATATTTTTCATTCGACATAATAAAATCATAAGTTAACAGCAAGTCATGTTTATCATGTGCATGTTTATATAAAAATAAAGGACAAAGCCTTAAAGCAAACATGAAAAATAAACAGCTTATGTATAAGTATACTTCCTTTTAAACAGAAATTTCTCCTGTAGTAATATGTTTCTAATAAGCAGCCACAATAATGGGCTTTCTGTGTGAACTTACCAGAACTTGTATTGACTCATTTTGGTCAGTTTTAAGTTATTGAGTAAATATGGTTAGCAGAGATGTGCAACACTCTCAGGAAAGACCTATTTAAGCACTGTAAGAAGGTTATGTTATGTATAAAAGATGATAATTTACCACTCAATCATTACTTTCATTTATTTTGAAAACCTTTGTTGTATTCTGGGTTTAGGAAAGGTTTAGCAATCTATCATGGTAATGAATTACTACTTCAAGGAATGCTGTTCATTAAACTCTCGGGGGTTAGGTAACTACCATGACATATTTCCACTCAGTAATTTTCTTCTCAGTAGAGACATATTTAAATAAGTAATGTTATTTGGAACTATTTCTGAAGTCTTTTGACTCGTTTTCACTGTATAGAAAATATTAAAGTTAAAGCTGCAGTGATTGAAGCTAAATGGGAGCATACTTTGATTATAAAAGAAAATGATACTCAATTAGACAGTTTCGTACCTGCGAGAGTTTTCCATAGATAGTGGTAGGTTGTCTATTTTAAGATCGTAAATCAGACTGCAAATGGGTTCCTTAGAAATACGTGTGTGCCACTCTGCTTGAAGATGCGTTCCCTTAATTTACAGCAATGTCACTCTGTGAGTGACAGCTGCTGAAGACACTGTGTTGATTTCTTAGTACTTGACAGCCTATACAACCCCAGAACAAATTGGTGAAATCCTAGTTCATGAAAAAATGGTGCTGAAAGAGTCTTTCTTAGCTCACGTGCTCCATCATGGCGCAATAAAGGTAGATTGAGTGCTTACAGTTGAAAGAATGTACTTAAACCAAATTTTCTGCTAACGGCAATCACGGTTGCTGAGTGAGTTCTTCAAGTTAATCTTTTGATGCAGGACTCTGAGAATGCAGTTTTTCTAGCCCCAGTTGCATATACTTAAAAATCGCATCCACTAGGAAATTCCATTTAGTCAGCTAGGAAAAGAATCCCCGTATACTGTGACCATAAAAGTAATCATTGAATTTGGTTTAGTGTGTTCTAATATTGCAGGTGTTTTAGTACCATGGTGTTCCTGCTGAAATTATATGTGGTAGTATCACAGGCTCCTTCCCCATTGTTGGCACGTAGAAATAGACATTGGTAGCTATAGTCCCATGTGTTTTACAGTTACGTTCTGTAGCAACTGTTGAGTGATCTATATCTCATTAAAAATTAAAACTGCCGGAAATAAAATTGTAGTATAGCTCTCCTCATAATTTTTAGCTGTGCTTGTTGATTTTTACTATTTTAAACTGTTATCATGGCAAGCCTTCAGAAGTGTTGTTGGGGCAAGTGTTGCTAAGGGTGACAAATTATTGTCAATGTATTAACCCTTTCACTTTTAATATGTTTCATTGCCTTCTTTCATGTGTACATGTGTGTATGTGTATGTATGTATGTATGTATGTGTGTGTGTGTGTGTGTATGTATGTGCATATGTATGTGCGTGCATGTATGTGTTAGCTGTGAGGCTGCTTCAAGTGACTGTTGTATTAGAGGAAACAGTGTCTGCAATGAAGAGCATAAAACATGGCTTCCTCTTACAGCGGGAACCTCAATGGAAACAAAAAATTGTAGATGGATGATTACAGTTTTGGGGTAATCAAGCTTTAAAGAGAAATTCATAATAACCGATAAGCAGTGAAAAGAAAAAGCGTTGTTTGATGAAAACTGGTGACTCTTGAAAGCTTGCAGGGGGGCTCTTACACAAATGTGTCTCATGTGAGCATGCTTTTAGACGTAGCATATTTTTAAAAATCATTTTAATTCATCTTTCTTTTCTATTAGATTAATTTTGTTAAAATAAATTGGTTTTAAGGTGTTAAAACCTACATTTCCTAATCCACATATTTCCTGCATTTTCAAAAGTAGAATGTTAAGTGTCAGCCACATTTTCCCACAATACTGTCTGTGGAATCCTCCCTTTAATTCCCAACAGGTCCTGCGTGTTCCTTTCTTACCTCCTTCAGGACTCTGTGAGTCCCCTTTCCCCAAGACAATAATCGTTAGGCCTCACTAATCTCTGAAACCCATTCCTAGGAAGCTGGTCCTGTTGTGCATTTCACTCACCTGAGTAAGAAGGAATGGGACATTTCTGTCCCGTTGTGCCAGCACAGCTATTCTAGACATTACTGTTTGGACGGTGTGACGGCAGCACTTTGGGAACAGTCCGGTTATCACTATAGACCTTGGGTAACAGAGCTTATCAGTGGTCTCATTCTAGCCTCGCTTGACAGAGGGGATGCAGCCTGAGAGCTACCACTTCATGTTTGCTTTTTTTTTTTTTTTTCATCTATTAGTGTAAGCAAGGAAACAAAACACATGTACACAGTAATAGCGAGCCTGACACAGATGGTGAGATGGTAACTGCATTGTTTGGAAGATGTTGGCCCTCAAAGACTGCTTGTGAACTCACCTGGATTCCTTGACCATTTATGCCATCTCATCTTTAAACACTAAGGTGTTTCATTTTGATTATTACTATTAGTTACTAAATCGCTCTTTCAGTGAGCTGAAGACCATACTCATACTAACCCTGGTAATGTATAATTCTGTGCCTTGACTGTAGAGTTGGCAAACCTGTCCATCCAACTTAGGAAACATGCCTATAGCTGGCCTACTGCTATAGATAACAATCAATGATGTACATGCACATAGAAAATTACCCATGACTGTTGGCAAAATACAAACGAGCAGTTTCTTCTAGCCACCTAGAAAGTTATTAAAAATCACTTTTAATCTGAAGTAAATATAGTCTGATTTAAATTGGGTGAAGATTTCAGGTTTATTCCTTTATGAGCTACATTTTAAAGACTATGTAATAGTATAACACAGGAGACTGAATCTTGAATGTGGAGACGTGAATGAATCTTACCTTGCTTCACCCTACAGAACGCCCAAATAGTCCCTAAGTAAATTTGCCCTTGGGCTGATATCTCACATACCAAGTTGTAGCCTAGGGCCCAAGGTACCCCCTCAACCTGATTTTTAAGCTGATCAAATTAGAAGCTAAATTATGCTCTGTGCTGTAGTCAAGCGATGTTCCATTAGCACAGCACCCTAGTACTATCTCTGGTCCACAGCTGGGCAGAAGCTGCTTGCCTCTGCATCTCTTGTCACTGGCCATGATTGCTGTAGGGGAAATTCTCAGAATCCCATTCCATCAGAGCAATCTAAAATTAGGGAGTTGAGAAATAGGAATTTTGGCTTGTGGGCTTTCAGAATTTCTGTTGACTCTTTGGACCTTTTGGACTGTGAGGACTTATAGGTGTTGTGTTTCCTTTGGGTTCATGCCTTGGGGAGACAGAAGATGGTGTTTGGACAAAGGAAACCTAATTTTTGGTTCCTGGGCTTTGGATGTCCTCTGAATGATAGTGTTATATCATAAATCTCTACTCACCCACTTTACAGTGGATCCTCCCACACATTTAAATTTTAACCAGGCTATAGTTACATTAATGAATGTTATATGCAAATATTAACCAGAATGTCTTAGTGTAGCCTACCAAAGCTACTTCCGGCACTTACAGTTACAACCATCTGCCATTCAAAAAGGTCTAATATGGTTGCATTGCTGTCTACATCCCTTATTCCACCAGTGACTACTGGAGTTACATATAAACTCTAAACAGCACATCTAGAACGTTTTTGTTTCTAAGTTAAATTCCAATTAGTATGTGCTATTTGTTTTGTGATTTCCTTATATCTTCGGGAACTTTCAAATACTTTCAGTTTATTTATTTATTTATTTTTATATAGATTAGGTTCTCTTTCTCTCTAGTCCAGGCAGAAAATATCCCTAGGAGTCAAGATCATTTATGCATCTTGTGTTACATTTTATTTTTCTTATTGTTTGTAGATTTGTGATTTGAAATGTAGTTTTAAGAAAATAAAATGAAGGAGTTATGCATCTTCTAGTACCTAGGAATCTAGAAGGAATGATTGTTAATTTGTTCTTATTTCATTGTCCTTGTCCTTAGGTGAGGAGCTGGATAATTACAGGTACAGGTTAGGTGGATGTGGACATTAAAATCCACCTAAGCTATTACCCTAGTTGCTCTTTTTTTTTTCTCAAAAAGAGGATATTTGATTGCAGCTAAATTGTGAAGTTCTAAAGCAATGTTAGCTAAATTTTTTACCATGTCAGCAAGCAGAATATTGTTTGCACTTCTTTGCTTTTTAAATGCTGCTCAGGGAGCTGCGTAAGTTATAATTGATGCACAGAAGAGATTTCAAATTTTATATGCCTATAAATTGGCACTGCTACATAGACTAGAAAGATGAGATTGGAGAAGTTATTTTCCCGTGAGAATGATACAAATTACTGTCAAACTGTTTATGCTTGCTGTAAAAATATTTTCAGTGTACAGGTATTTGCTTAGTAGCTGGCTAGCATTCTTAATAAAGTGTAGCATTTTGAGCCAAAGAGAAATGTTTTCAGTGGCATTTGAGTCAGTGCAGCACCTAAATACCTGTAATTATGTGTGTTCTTGAACATTTGGCTACATTTGCTTAAGTGTAGAGTTTTTCAGTGTTGCAGAGCTGTAGTTTGTATGGTTTACCTTCTTCTTTTACATGTGAAGAACTTGAGGCTTGGAGGAATTAACTAATAAGTAAAGGTCAAAGACCTAGAAATTAGCATGTTTAGAACTGAAACTCAATTTTTCTGCTCCTTTACTACTTTTCTGAAAAACCTCCTGTCTTATAAAACCCCTGTGTTTAATATGCATTCATATAATAGTAGAGATGTCTCTCTGCCTTAGCTCACACTTAGCCTCCATATGACTTAAAACCTCCAGTGTTTAAGGCAAATCTATAGCACTTATTTGTGAGGTTGGAAGAGCTTAAAAAACAAACAGTGAACAAATACTTTGTCTTTGTTAAGCCAGTTTAGTGATGTCAGCACCAGGAACGTGAAGTGATTTTTTTACTCCACGTAAATGGAGTGCCCTGACTCTGACTTGGTTCATCCTTTAATGTGGTTCAGAAGGGAGCTGATTAGCATGTGCTCTGTAGGCTAGACCTAGGAGGAAGCACACAAGGACAATAACATGGTGTGTTCTGTGTATGAAGACTGACTTGGAGCACTGTAGGAACATAGGTTCTCATAGCACACCCCCCCCCCTTAAGAAAATACTGGAATATAGTGTGTTTGCACCAGAGTCACCAAATGGGCATGTTTTAGCGCATCTAGAGATGGGCATTTTTAAACTTGTGGGCGAATGAGACATCACTGCCGACCTGAAGGTAGGCCACCTTGCCTTCCTCAGCAGTCGCTTATGTTATTCTTTGTAGCTCTGCCTGTGTGGGAGGGAAGGGAAGCTATTTGAACATAGCTGAGTATTAGCAATTCCTAGAACCCTCCCTGCTTTTAATAGTATTAGTCTTGACTTTCCTGCAGAAGGATTTCTAGAGACTGTATGGAGGCAATTATAAAAGAACCTGAAATTCTCTCCAAACACATGCACACAAGAGCCACAACCACCACAGGAAGCAGTGTGGTGAAGAGGGGGATTTTACAGTCACTGAGAAGAGGGTAAAGTTGGACTGGAAGGCGAGGAGCAGCGAGGAGCAGTGAGGCGTGCACCTCTCAGCCCCGACCTTTGGCCACAAAGTAAGGTCATGTGTTGGGGGTGCAGGAATCAGATGCTGGAAGGGGATGTTAAGCTAATGAGTGTGATTGCTCCGCCAGCAACTAGAGGTGGCTGTTAGGAGCACACATCCTTCCATGAGCTTTCTGCTGAGCTCTTAGAGTGAGAGCGAGCCCTAAGAGCCGCAGAGGTGGTGTTTTCTGGGCAGCTCTGTGGGCATTTTTTGTAACACTTTCTGGGTTGGGCATCATGAAAAATGTGACTTACATTTGCCTCAGTGACTCTGCATGTATGTTACTGTAACGTCTTTGTGTGTGTGTTCATATACAGTTGAATACAGTTAAATGTTGGCTTTCTATCGTTAGGTGGCTCTTTTAAGGGAAATTAACGAGTGGACTTTTCAAAATATGCTGCCGGTATTTATCTTTGCATTGAGTAGCAATGCCCTACTTCATGAGTTTCACAAGAAAAAACTAAAGGTCTTGAAATGTGGTAAATGAGAAGATGAATTCATGAGCCAGGCTGACTGAATTTGAATCTTGGCTCTTTTACAAATCAGTTATGTATGATTTGCAAGATATCTAACTTTTGTATGCCCCAGTGTCCTTGTATCTAAAAGTGGAGGAAAGGATAGCATCTACTTCATAGACGTGTGTGTGTGTGTACGTACTGATGTAATAGAAACTACGATTGATGATATGTACTTACTGCATAAGAAGTTGATTTAAGAGCTTGCTATTGATGCTGTTGTGGTTTCATCCTAAAGCACTGATATGTTTTCCAAGTATGATTTGGGGATTCAGAGAATAATATTTCATTGCCTTTCAAGGATGATCTTAGTATTTACTGATTTGACTGTGTCCTTCTAGTTAGTAGGATTGGAGCTACCCAGATGTAAAAGTTTGAGATTAGAGTAGGTGTAAAATTACAGAGCAATAAAGTACCATTTTTCAGCATCTTAAGATAAATTGAAGAACTGGGCATGGAGGCCCATCCCTGTAATCCTAGTACTCTGGAGGAATATGCAGGAGTTCCCTGGTTCAAGGCTGGCATGCTGGCATAGGGAGACCCTGTCTCAGCAAAGGAGGAAGGGAGGGAGAGAGGGAAGAGGAGAAAGAATACTTTCAGGTTGTAAACACATTTTCTATCTACTAAGTCATGTCACCATTTTTCTTTCTATACAGTAAGTCTTACTAAAATCTCCATGAGTTCCCTGTATACAACTTGGAAAACTAGCTCTGCACAGTTTCCATTGCTTTCAGATCTCTGTGGGTGGGGTGTGGTACGTGTCTTCTTCATCAGCGTCTCATCTGTCCTGTTGTCAGAGTACATTGAGACGGTGCTCTTTTGTGGTACATGGGGTTGAACCCAGGTCAGTGCAAATGATAGAAAGGACTGTACCTCTGTGCTATATCCCCACCCCTAAGGATCCTCCTAATGTGCTGCATTCATTTAGAAACTGTAACAATTAACAGCTGAATTTAAATCCTTTAATCTTTTAAACTTTGGGGGTTTTTTTTGTAATGTTTTATGTTCTCACTTTAAAAAAAATAAAAGTTGTGGTTTTTATAGATTTATTCTTTCATTTAGTTGAGTGCTCTTATGCCCCAGATCCTATCCTAGACATTAAGGACATATTGAGGAAACTTTTTAATGAGATAGTTAGCTTAGAAGTTTATTTTTCTCTTTGTTACGGGGATTTCATGGTTGTAATTTTTTGATTGTGCTGAAGATTAAACCCAGAGCCTTGTGCATGCTGGGCAAATACTGCACCAACTGAGGTACATTCCCAGTTGATCTTAATTGTTAATAAAGTCAAAGCACACATTGAGTCCACAGGGCTGTTATTTATGTTATGTCTTTAAAATATTTCTATTCTATTCCATGAGTTATTCCAATAGTTATTAAATGCAGTGGTCAGATTTGAAGCATATTTTACAAAGGTGATTAAGCACATGGACTTATATGACTTTCACCTTGATGTAACCCACCTTGAATGATCAGGGATGTTTTAGCACCTGAATTAAGTTAGGCTTATTTAAGCTATGTATTAATCTTTGGGGTGGTTTTTTCCCCTCTGTAATCAAAACCTGACCCCCAAGGAGGCCGTTGCTTAATACCTTACAGAATCAAAACGAAACACATTAGTAGAAGGACTAAGCTTACTAAATTGGTGGTAATGCTGTTTTTGAGGAAACACGAATTCAGAAAACTGTGAAGGTCATGGATGTGTTGCTCTCTATGGCATGAGCCAGCTTCTGCCGACCTTTTATCCTGTAGGCTGGCACAGCACTGCTGATCAGCCTCTTTGTTCCAAAAGGCTAAGGAACTGGAACAGGGCACTTCGTAGCTGCCTCTGCCCGTCGGAAGCCTTAAGGTGCTGTTCTCCAGTCGGTTGCCCTCATCTACCCCATTGCTTTTGGAATGAGATGAAGGATACGTGAATGTTAATCGTGAAACCAGCACAGACAGTGCAGTGCAGCATATGCTGACAATACAGAGGCTTAATGACGAGTGCACAATTAGAAGACGACTAATGCCAGCACCCGATCAAGCCACGCTTGGAGCCAGTGGCTGCCTCTTCAAATCTCTGTTTCCTGGATAATAATACCATGGAAACAAAAGCATGGGATAATCTCTAGTAAAATTTGTCCCTAGAATTACTTGAAAAACACAGTGATATGATAAGGAATTGCTTTTATTGTTATAGTGGAAGGGATGAATTAATTTCAAAATAAATAGACTGTGCTGGCTACACTTGGTTACGTAGAACTTTCTGTACAATGCTTAATTCAAGAAGCAACTTACTAGACAGACAACTCTTCTTCATTATAGTAGTAGGTGTTTTTATTTAATTGTCTGACAGAAATATGAATGATGCAATTTCATTAATCCTGGTAGGTCTGTATTCCAGAACTTTCTGCATTTAGTCTTTGGTAAGAGGGAAATGAACTCTTTCTGAAGTTGAGGGTCCTGATTTTCTCAGTATTAACAATGGGCCCTATTATACTGCTTCCAACTGTGAAAGGCTAGGAAGAACTTCACAGCTGGCTGGACACCTGACATGCCCAAGGCAGGTACTGTGACCTGTTCATAGAGCTCTGGTTCCTCCTGGGGAGAACAGCAGTTTCCATTCCCCAAAGTGCTTAATTTATTCCAGACTCTGAATAGAATCCGCTTGGTGGTTTGGGACCAGTGGCATTCCCCTTACACAACCTCAGGACATGATTATCCACACCAGGGTCAGGCAGGAGCTTCCCATTTGACCTTGTAGAGTTTTACCCTGGGCACTTAACAAGAGCGATAGGGTTGGCTGGAATGTCATATTTTCTTGACCTTGTGTGTACGCATGTCTCCCTTTGCATCTGAGAGCCTTGCCTCATAAAAATCCATTAACTCAGGGAGTTGTTGAAGATAGTAATACATGAATCAGGATAATCATAGTCTTAGTTGTCTTTCAGAGCACGTGTTCTTTAATTCATAATATATGCCAACTACATATGCAACGTAGGAATAAGAAGGAAACAATA
>CABHPR010143508.1:13909-26264 GCA_902168415.1 Peromyscus melanophrys | reverse complement strand
GTGTGTGTGTGTGTGTGTGTGTGTGTGTGTGTGTGTGTGTGTGTGTGTGTGTGTTACAGAGAGCAACATCGAAGGCCAGCTCTTGACTCTCACATATATTACACAGGGCTGCTCTTTGAAGTTCATCCTGTCGCCACAACTGTGTCTCTGTAGCTGGAAAGACATGCAGATGAGCATTTTATTGAAGGGACTACTGATAATAAGAATTATAAATATCTTTTATTTGCAAAAGCTCTAAAATCACAAACCGAAATTTATTACTTTGTTTATTCCTCAGTTTAGTTGTACTTTTTCTTTTGAAAAATGGATTTTCTGAAAGCAGCTGTGTGCAGCCTCATTTCTGGACTGGATACAGTGTTGTTTTATACAGGGTTGGTTGGGAGAGGAAATACTGAGTAGAATTGGGTAAACACTTTCCAGGTTTAGAAGAGACAAAGAGTCAAACCTTGAATGTGATGAGTGTTTCATTCTATGGGAATATTCCTCAGGGAGACAGCTTAGCCTGGAAAGGCTGACTCAGCATCCTTGGGGGTCCCTTGGTGTCTTGCTTCTGAGGATGACATTTCATTTTGGAACTACATTATTCTTTCCCGTCTCTATTTCTCATGCACTTAACTGGACTGACTTCCGCTTTTACTTCCATTCCATTCATGTTCACTCCCACCCTCCATACATTGCACATAAAACTTAAGAAACTACAGTTATCCCAGAAGGATTACTTTTCAGTTCTGTGCAGTGATTGAATTTGTTATATATCCACAGAGTGTAAGCTTAGGCATCTTAAAGCTACTGTAGCACATATTCTTATCTTCTCAGCTGAGACGGGTGGGCTCTGAGATCCCTCCCTTTGCAGTATCTGCAGACTCCCCGAGTCAGTGTTTTACTTCTGCGAAGGGTGCTCTCGTCTCTTTCCCGCTCTGAGATCCCTGCCTGCACCTCCTTTTGCTCACTGTCTGACCACAGGTTTATGCCACAGTGTTGATGCACACAGTGGGTCTACACACACTGCCCTAATGTCTGTACCCACAAGGGCCATGTTTGAGTTACGAAGTTCTTGACAGATACTGCTTGAGAGGTGACCATGTGATCAGCTTTTGCTGGTCACTGGAAATAGTGATGGATGGAGAGTGGTGCCAGAGTTAGTGAGGACACTAGCGTGTACATTTTTATATACTGGGAGATTGTGAAAAATGGAAAACACTTTTGAGGGATCAGAAAGGTTTAGAAAGGTTGTTGTTTGCAAAATTGGGCATATAATTGAATTTTGTACACAAAAAGTAGTCACTAAAACTCTGGATAAAGTATCATCCAGTAATCTGTCAGCATATTCTGTTCAGAATTGACAGCAACACGTTTTACTTAGTATCAAGAAAAGGCAGTTTATATACATGCACATTCAGAATGCTCTGCTGTATACTCTGCATTTGCATGAACTCTTATGTGTATATTTACAGACAATTCCAGAGTATCTTACCTGTAGCGTTGATATCTATGTTATACAATCTTGCTTATTTCCCCATTATCATATCAAAAAGTTAAAAAATGATGATTTAATCAAACCTTAAAAATATATTCCTTAACCTTTCACCCTCCTTTTCTTTTTCTTTTCTTCTCGTTTCTATCTGTCTTTCTTCTTTATTTTCATTTTTATTTTTTGGCTTATCCCTGTTCATATTTTGAAACACAGTGTCTGCAGATAGTTATTTATATGTATGAATTCACTGGTTCATTCTAGTGCGAAATAGGTCATTCTGGAACAGTGAGAAATGTGATTGCTGAATTTCAAGCAGTTTTTGCTGCTCAGCTGGATCTGAAGCAAAAGGAAAGGGGTCAGGACAGCACTTGTTGAAGTTTTCTGTCGCCATTGTCCAAGTGAGAGACTCACTGGGCACTGCTGATCGTGGGATCTTCACCGTGTTGGGAAAGAAGGGGAAGGGCCGGGCTCTGAGGCTAAGAGCAGCCGGCACGTTGTGCTAACCACTCGCTGATAACAGGAAACATAAAGGCTCATCTTCATTAAGCTGAGGGAAGATTTTTTACCTTAAATGATTAAGTATACTTAATCAGCAGTGGTACTACTGAGTATTTTAGGCACAAACCTGCTACTTTTAGTGGATAAAATACTATTAAAGGGTAGAAAACAGAGGATTGATGAGTGATGATTCTCATAAAAAATGACAAATCCTTTAACAAGAAAATGAACAATACTTTGGAAAAAACCTACATTATTCAGATTTTGAAAAGTAAAATAATTTAACCCTATACCTCCCTATCCTGTGTGGAAATGAACATGCTGAACAGGAAACCACATTTATGCAAACTCAATAAAGGGCCCATTAATTAAAATTAAATTCTCATTATCAAGCGGTTACAAATGCATGCATTAATTCATAGGTTTCATTGTGCTAATAATAGCTCTAATAAACTATAATTATTTTTATTAGTACCTATTTGAGAAATTTCAGAAGTTTTCTATTTGGAAATATTCTGTTTCAGCCTCTTTCAATTATTAATACACATATTTTCTGCATTTAAAAACAAAAACAAATATCATGTATTATTGAAGAATTTATTTCAAATTAAACTCAAAGAAAGGACCATATAAGAAAAGTATGCTTCAGGTTCTGCATGGGTGTTCTTGAATCAAGTGGCTTTTCTCATATGAATTTTAAAGCAAGTGAGTGGAAATGAGCTGATGGAGCAGCAGGCGAGCTCTGCTTGGCTGGCCAGGGAGCCAGCCTTAACTAGGGCTTCAACATCAGAGCTGGTGCAAACAGTCTCAACTTCATGCCTGGGACCCATGATGCTTTATTGCTTCATTGACCTGGAAGTCAGAAGAAAGTAAAGGCATTAAATCTATCACATGAGAGTCCATTAGACAAAAATCTTTACCGTAAGACCAGAAATCCTTTTTTCTGTTTTCAACAGACTGGTGGATTTTTTCCCCAGCTCCCACCACCCTCGCCCATACGGGTTTAATGACCTAAATATTAGAAAAGTGATTCCTATAAAAGTAGAGCATTATCAAAGGTACAGCAAAACATTTCAGTCATACATTATTCTTGTGTTTATATCATTTGTTTTATTCAGTGTATACAGAATTTTAATTGACTAGCCATGCATGCCTGAGAAACTTCAAAGTGAGATACTCACAAGTATTCTACTTCGTAGGGGAAATAATTTTTTCCTTCCCTGTCCATTGCTGTGTTTGTAGCTGAGGAGCTTGTGACGAGAGAGAGGTTAGCAAGTGTTCTCCGTCTTATGCGGCATAGCGGCCTTTAAAATGAAGACCTAAATGGAAAAAGCAGTGTGTCGTTTTTATGCTAGGTTTGATGAAGAAGATAGTCATAGAGTTGGATGGAAAGGAGGTATGGCCACCACTTACCAACTTGGGGGGACTTGTCAAAACCTCTTTGTTCAGAATCTTCTTGGTGTCTCCGCATCTTCAGAGATAGGACTTCCTGCATTCTCTGGAGCTAGAGAAGGTTTCCTCACATCAGTCAGCACAGCTCAGGGGAAGGTCGGAGCAGCTCTTCTCAGGCTTTGTGATCCACTTCTGAGCAGAGGAGGGTGAGGAAATGGAGAGGCACCATCTGCTCCTGGTGTGGGCTCAGATATGCAGGCACCATATTTGGGGAAAGGCATTCTGATGCCCACCCATTAGTTGTCCCGATGTTCTCTGCCCTCTGTTTCAGAGGCTGCTGTTAACCTCCCTTTTCTTCCTTTTGGGATGTGTCTTTAGTTTTGTGGGGGACCAGACAGCATGATAGGACTTGCTATAAGATGCCTGGGTTCAGGACACAGTCTCAGGATTTCTAAGGAGCCCTCTACTCGATGGGGGAAAAGCAGAAATTACAGTAGGAAAACTCCAGTGATGTTTTAAGCTTCCCCTAGCCTTTCTCGTGGCTTTGTTTAAACATAGAGATGTAGTTCTTATCTGAAAATGTAATGGCTATACTTATTCTTCAATTCATCTGTCACCCTTCAGACGTTTTATATACTCAACTCAGGCTACCCGAATGCCTGTGGTCCAAAGAACTTGTACATGCTTCCTAGTTTCTGAGAACTTTCACTGAAGTTCATCTGAATATTTAAACATTTATTCAGCAGATACGTTGTGATCTTTCTAACCGTAGCACTGGAGATATCCCAATAAGCGAATAGAGACCCTGCCTCTGGGGAGCCACGGTCCAGTGGATGGACGGAAGTGAACAAGTGAGGACTTTTCAGGTACTAGGCAGCAGTACCTGAAAAGCAAAGGCCATCAGGTTGAGTGGCCATTAAGGGACAGGGTGTGGAGCTGAAGAGTGTAGTTTCTAAATCCTTCTAAAGGATGGTGAGACTGCCTTTCCTGCAAGAGATGGCCCTGGGTGAAGGCCAAGAGTGAGCCATGTAAAGGAGGAAACAGCACGGGCTAACCATGCTTAAAACAGGAACACGCTGGCGAGAAAGAGAGAGGCCAGTACCCAGCCCGAGCAGAACTGGTGAAGAAATAGGAGCAAATAACGTTGCACTCCTGTCTGAGGGGCAGGTTATCCTGGAGTTCATGGGTCAAATGAAAATGTACGGACTCTACTCTAGCTATGACGAGAAGTTGTTGGAGAGTTTTGAATGGAACATGGCCCAATCTGATGTATACCTGACAAGAATTATTTAGGATTATCATTAGGATATATCACTTAGGATATATGCTCACCATATATCATTTAGGCTAGATGGTGAGCAGCTAGTATTGGGGAAGTGATAGAAGCAAAGAAATTGGGGGGTGTTGAAGTAGTGTGAGAGATAGTGGTAATGGGGATTTGGGTGGTTGGATTAAATGTTTTGAGGATGTAGCCAGGAGCATTTACTGCTAAATCAGTGTGGGGACCAATGAGAGGAGTCAGATGAAGCTGCCTGTCTTGGTACATACTCCATTCCTGAGATGCTTCTCACCACGGCACATAAGCAATGGAGGCTTGTGCTAGGTACTTTCCCAAGCTTATTTTCTTTCAGAAACTAGGTAAGATATAGTTTATAAAATTTTTCTGGATCATTGCTTTTTTGCTATTTCCTTATATTAAGAAAAAATGGGTACAGGGCAATGTTCTCTATAGCAGAATTCTGAATATAAAGAGAATTTACTATTTTGTCACTATATGGACTATAGAAAAGTTCACTGTTGCTTTTGTTTTGAAGACATGCATTCAAAATTCTAGATCAACTCTTAAAAATATTTCTTTTTCACTCCATAGAGCCTTTCCTAAGTAGGACAGTGGTGAATGATTGACAGTTCCATGTCAATGGGAGAAAGGACCACTTAAAGAAGGACTCATATAAACCAGAGGCGGAATATAAAAGAACCGAAAATTGAGAGTTCAGAAGAATTCCATTTAGTTGTGGATTATCTCTGATGCCTATTGTTCTCTCCGTGGGGATGACCTCAGCATTCCTTTTCCCAGCAGGGCAAAGGGGGTTGGGATTTAGCCCAGTGGTAGAAAACTTGCTAGGTACATCAATTCAGTTTTCAGCTAAAAAACAAAACAAAACAAAAACCTCCCAAAACAAAGAAACAAACCAACAAAAACAACCCAAGGTTACTAACCAGAGAGGCAGAGGATGATTTGAGTGGGTTCAGTGCAACAGGCAAAGAAGAAAAAAAGCCAGCAGCCCAGCTTCTGCTGCTGTTCTCTGGATGCCAGGCACAGTTAAGGCTGACCCTAGTTGAAGTGTATTCCAAAGTTTGCTCTGGTGTATATTATAGTTGGGTTCTTAGTTAAGGCATAAGAGAAAGGAACCCTGGAATTTGAATCGGCTTTGAGTTCTGGCTGACCCCTTTCTGCTTGAGTGATTGATTGTGAGTAAATCCATCTCCTCACTCTATGAACCTCAGTTTCCCACGACTTAAAATAGCATCATCAATCCCTTATTTCTGGTGATGGTCCAGTAAGTTACATGGAAAATCTATTAGAACATCAGGCTCTTTTCCCTTTCCCATCTCTGACCTTTGTACTCAGGCACAGTTTTAGAGTTAAGTAAGAGATAGTAATTTTGATTTGATGGCCTTTTAAAATGGTATAGAGTTTTAAGTGGCCCTTCTTCCTTTGTGGCGCTGGGTAACATCGGAAGTAATTGTGTCAACAGAAAGAGTGAAAAGTGAGCTTGCATTCTGCCCTATCGCGTTGTGAATGAATTTGCAGTTCATCTAGGATGAGCAATGAAATAGAGACTGTATTTCACAGATACTTGGGTTGAACAGAGCTCTTTATTTTCTAGTGTTGAAAAGCCCTTTCCCACATTTTTCCTGTTTATACTTAGAACTTGGGTGTGCATCCAAGGAAAGCAGTGTTTTCTCCTGTGCCTTCTTTGTAGTGAGAGGCAACTCTGAGAACATATGCAAGGTCTAATGTCATAATAACAGCATAGCATCAAAGCCCTTGCCAGGGCACGACAGCCAGACTTTCCTACCACAGCTTTGCGCGATTGTGAGTCATCCTTCGAAGCCAAGCTGGCATGGTTAAGTCTTTCAAAGGCACCCAGCTATAGTCTTTCCACCTGTTTTGTGCTTTCTGAGCCACCGTCCTGTCCTGCTACTCTCTCCCTAGGGTTCAAGGTCCATTCCAATCTGCCCTATGAAACAAGAATTCTCTCCATTCTTTTTACTTACTGTTACTTTTCATTATAAATAACAACAACAAAATGAATGAAACTGAGCTCCATGGAGAGATTAGTTCTTTCTGCTCCACACAGATCGTGTGAGCGTCCTTCTGCTTATTGGTGGTATATGGCCGCATACGCCACTCACTCACACACACTCAGGACCCTGCAACGTGCACTGCCACAGGACTGCAGATCCTCATGTACTGAACTCAGTGGATGCTGCTCCTCACATCTGTTGTTTTTGTTCCCTTAACTTTTCATGTGTGCTAGTCTTCTAGTGAAGTAAGCTTCCTGGAAGGCACGGACTGTATCTTAAGCTCTTCAGCTTTATCAGAGATGTGCAGAGGCCGGTTGTGTGGGAGACACTCAGTAAGCATTGCACAGTTAATTGGACATTTTGAGCCTGTAGCTTAGATTGGTGTTCTACAGATGCAGAAGTCTTAGAAGACTGATTAATTTCTTTATTTTAAACACGGGCCATCTTTCTAATGAAAGTGACATTGAGCAATACAATTACATGTAAATTAATATTTAGAGTGGAGGGAGTGGATCCAGTTGATGGAAATATGAGAAGGCCTATTATAGGCATCATGGCTTACGCAGTTTACTTTGTGAAATGGAGGAGGATATCAGCGAATGGAAATAGAAAGAGAAAATCAACAGAAAAAGAAATAAAAGTGACTTGGCCAGAGGGCAAAAGGAAGGTTGAATGAATGGAAACGTTTTGAGAGGTGAAATACAAATAGCCAATGCAGAACTTCCAAAGGCTGTATTAGCCTCTTAACTATAATAAAAGCCACAATGACTTCCAAAACACCTCTGTCAAAGAAAGAGAAAAGCATTGTGGGAAATGAGAGAGGAAAATACCTTCTTTGTCCTGAAACAGTTGAAACATTTTGCTGCAAGGGCATAAACTGCATTATTGATAAAGTATATGGCTTGACATAAAAGCTAAAAATTATTTTTCTCAACAGATTGTTTACTTTTGATTTTAATTGCTTTTTCTTAAATTGTATCATAGTAGATTTTATAATAAAGATTCATATTGAAGATATTGAGTCACAGATTATTTATCAAAAAAAAAAATAATTTGAAGAAGAACAGCAACAAATACATTGTTTTTAAACAGAGACCAAGTCTTGGCTTTCTACGTTTTCAAGTGAAAGGTGTTTGGATTTTGAAGTTCTTTGCCACTGAAAAGTGGAGGGCTTGAAGCTTCAAACTGTAAAGTGTGGGAAGGGAGTCGGCTGAAGTTTTAGGAAGGGAACTGCTAAATACAGGTTACCTTCAGCATACTAGTGTAAAACTGATGAAATGGGTCTCTTTTGCTCTGATTGCTTCCAAATTCTACCCAGGTGAATTCACAGCTGATGGTTTTAAGCAGAGCGCGGACAGATTAACCGGCTCACATGAAATAAAACCGTTAGAAACAGAAAAAATGAAGTAGTTACCCATCTTCACAACATGTTATACACATTTACCAAGTACTCAGTAATTCTGAAGGCAAATATCCCCCTCCATCTTCATTTACAACATGCGTTACAGCTCCCAATTAGCAAATGTTAGGACTTTTGTTTACTCCCTCAAGTGTGCATTACAGTCTTCATATCATTGACAGGAAAAAAAGTCCTGAGAAAATTGCTTTGACATAGATTTTTCTGTCTTATAAAAGGTGTTATTTATATATTTTTTCTGCTGTGTATTCTTTAGACAGTTAAACATCAGTGACACCCAGAGAAAGTTTATTCCTGAGTGTTGTTCTGCCTGAAATATATTCTTATGAAGGTTTTAATCTTCTGAGTTTTGCTTGTTGGTAGAATACACCAGCAGTCTGGGCAGTGATGAGCTTGAGTAAGGGCAGATAGGTACCGAGGGCAAGAACTCTTCCACAGTGGCTGTGTCTCCAGAGTGCTTGGGGCCGAGATGGGAGGATACCTCACCCTTCACCATACACACTTCAAATTCAAAGCAACAATGTAGGCACTATTCTCTTTTTATAGATGTGGGATCTGTGGCTCAGAAAGATTTAAATATCTTGACTAAGGTCTTAGTGAGTGGTAAAATGAAGATTAGACTCCAGTCTGTCTGATTGGAAAGCTATTTCTTTACTTACCACATTCTGGATTTTGTTGCCTTGATTCTAAAAATGGGAGAAATAGAGCTATTTTAGTCAAATGAAATTAAGCTTGTAGTAACTTATTTTTCTAATTTGAAACTGGAAATGATTTGAGACTAACAATTTTAGTATTTAAAAATGATACACGTTACTTCTGAGTTTACGTGCTTGGGGACTGGGCTGTCTAATACCGTCATGAAGCTTTCCATGTTCCTTCCAGCTCCTCAAACCTCAGTCGTTAAAAGCAGAAATGCTTCTGTTTGTAATGGAGCCTCTCAAAGAAATATAAACTAAAAAACTGCTTTGTTTAATCCTTGTTTACAACACAGTCCAGTCTGCCCAAATGGATTTACCTCATCTCACTGGAGCCCCAGCAACCTGTGTGGTAGTTTGTCCCATTGAGTGCTGCATCCCTGGAGTGTGTCTGTCTGCCCTGGAGTCTTGGGAGCCCATCCACAGATTTCTTTTATATGTGCCTTTTCCCCAGGGGTGCTTGATTTTCTGTCTATTTTGAAATTTGTAGGGTGTGTGTGTGTGTGTGTGTGTGTGTGTGTGTGTGTATCCACTGCATTTCTCCTGGTATTTAAGTGACATGCACAGTAAACCCCAATTCTGTATTGTTAGTAGCTTTGGTGATTTTTCTCTTAGTGGAAATAGAAGCCACAGGTTGGTGTAGCTGGTGAGTAGAAGTTGATGCTTTCAATCTAGTCTTTTCCACATCTCACATACAGTTGAGAAGCATGGGAAAAGCACGTGTAGAAAACTATCATCACAAGCGTAATTGGAAATGACTAGCTATAAACATTGTCTCCCCTTTTCTACCAGTTAATGTTGAAATACAGCAAAGGGTGACTCAGTTTAGCTCAGAAGCCGTTTTCTAAATGAGAGGAGTTGGCTGGGAACCGTTAGTCTAATAGTCACTGCCAGGAGCTGGTTCTGCACACAAAACACTTGTTCATGCTTTCCTTGACCTCCTTTGGCTGTGCCCAGTGCTAACTTTGTACTGAATGGGTTTGGTCTGGTCTTTGGCAGGCATCATTTGGAGTAATGAATAGTATAACATCCAAAGGCTTAAATGCCCTGGCATGGGCCTTGTGTCAGTATGCTGAGCTAACCATGGCATTGTTCAAAAAGAAGGCCCTGTGTCTCTTTGAAAATAAAATCTTGGCTCATGGACAGAGGTCTGTGTACACACATTGGACTTCTCTGTCTTCTTGCTATGGTATTTCATTCACAAGAAGACCTTTAAGGCAAAGGTCTGAGGAGTTCTTGAATGCCTCCTGTCTGAATCTACCCAGAAACAAGTAGCTGATGTAAAAATGACATCGCCTATATCTTTATTTGGTAGCTCTGAAATTCACATAAAGACTTTAAGAACAAACTCTCTAAACTGGAGAGCAGCGTCGACACTCACTGTTTCTCCCTCCAAATGTCTCCCCTGAAAGCTGTGGTAATCACGGATTTGCTGTGGAACTTCTGATGTTCCGATTTTTTATGTTTACAGCTCCATCTGTATTTGTAGTGAAAGGTCTAAATTTGTCTCAGTACATCTCAATTCCAAGAATGAGTTGATCTTATGAGCAGCTCCCCCTTGAATGCAAAGAAATGAAGGAATTTTTCAGCTCACAAGACTGATTAAATGTGACATTACAACTTGCTTTCTTTTCTGATTCTCATTTTTTAAAAAATCGAATGTAAATGTCATAGTTAGGGCAGAAAGAACCTGAAGAACCCAGGCACATTTCTGTCATAGAAAGTCTGTAATGTTGATGTGTAAATTATCAAGAAGGGTGCATCTAAAATATTTTAGTCTTGTGTTTTAAAATGGAATCCTGACAGGGTGCAAATAGTTAAATAGAACCAGGAAAAACTTTCATTATTGAAATTTTTACCAGTTTTCTCTTTCAGAAATACATGTTGAAATAGAAGCATGAAGAAATAATGTTTGCTGTTTGTTTACAAACAGTTTGGTGGAGAGGGAAGCAGGTGAACCAAAATTAGTCATAAATTAATTGACGCGATTGATACACACAGCCACTCCATAGTGTTTCTTCTACTATTTAGAAGTTTGAAATTCTTCATAGTAAAATGTTTCAAAGTATTTTCTGATTTGTTAAAAAAAAAAAAACCACAGTTCCATAAGATGAAATATTTTCCACCTAGAGAAATGAAGTCTGAAAATCTGAAATGCTTTAATAGTTTTAAATTATGCTATGCAGGTAAGGCTACAAATGTACATGATCAGTTTTTTACTTGTAAGATGCCCTGTAGAATACTTGTTATAAATGAGGGTATTAAAATCATGCTATCAATTAGTTTGATAACTGAAATGTTTAGGCCATTAAAATAATTAGAATGTCTTAATATCCGATAGATTATTCACAGAAAATGTCAGTATGTTGAAATGTATACCAGTAAACCAGTATCAGACATATGCAGGTCTCTGTGTAAAGTTTTCAGGAAAGTGGTTGAGTTCTCATGTTTAGTGTATCAGATCATTGTGGAAATGTTTGATTAATGCAGCACCAAGGGAAGGAAAGATGTCGGCATTAGGAACTCATCATCCCCAAATACACACCCTGGAGTTTTAACTAATTTGAGTTTAAAAGAACTAGAAAAATTGTAGGTACAGGAAGTTGTAGCTAACTTCCCTTCCTGTTATTTAGATGAGATGAAATTCCCATGCAAAACAGGTCATGCCTGTGCCAGAAGGGAAGTAGCAATCTTGCTAAGGATGAGAAGTCGAGGCCAAGAGAAATGTGTTTAAAGTTGTCAGACTGGAAGCTGGAGGATGGCTCAGCAATAAAAGTCCCTGCCACCAAGTCTCAAGACCTGAGTTTGAACCGTACACCCCCACACCCCCAGCCTGTCCTCCACCCCGCCACATACACACTCCCAAACCATGTGGCAGGAGAGAGGCCAACTCCAGCGAGTTGTTCCCTTACTTGTAGATGTGCCATGGTAGCACCCCACCCCCATGCATCATTCCCTTAGTGTATATGAAAATCAACACTTGATTCTGTGACAGGTTGACTCAAAGAATTAACAGGAAGTGAATCCCGGGAGGCCAAAACCTCCTTTGAAAACTGACCTACTGTAGGATGGGCTGGGTGGCTCCATGGGCAGATGAACTGCCTTAGCACCCACAGGAGACAAGGGGGGAACTCACTGCAGTGGTTGTCCTCTGACCTCCACAGGTACAGTGTGGCATGTGCATGACACATACACACGAAATAAAATGTAAAACAATTTTAAATTTTACTCGAAGTTCATAGATGTCTGTAAATATGAAAATGGAGTCTGTAATACATAGTAGCCTGTATTAAATTTCTAGTCTTTTCAGAATATAAGTAGTAATTTCATGTTTATTGAAGCCCTGTAGAGTTGCAGTTTTTCCATCTATCTGTCCAGACAGGTGTCCACATACTCATCCAACACATAATTACTTAGTGTTTCTGTGAGTTTAAGAGACCATGTGGTGAATAAGATATGTAAGTGCCTTGTCATGAAACTTACATTCTAGGTTCCACAGGAAGATAAAATCCTATTGGCAGTATAGCATGTATTAAAAATGTTGTAGTAGCATGATGTGACGGAAGG
>CABHPR010143507.1:9070-30384 GCA_902168415.1 Peromyscus melanophrys | reverse complement strand
AAAAAAAAAAAAAAAAAAGAAGCATCAGGTCACAACCTGAAAATCATGGCTCTGATGGCCACATGGAAAATGGACTGAGGCAGAAATACACATGGGAAAGAAACAATGGGGTTTGAACTGGGGGAGGAATCTCAGGAAGGGAGAAGACTCTGTTGAGTCCTCCAGAGAAATTCTGATACCAAGAAAAGCTGATTGGAGAGGGATTCATTAGAGACACTGTGACAATGAGGTTAGGCAGACAGAAAACGTAAGGAAAGTCAAGGCTGTTCCTCAGACTTCTGGCTTGGACATCTGGGTAGAAGGTGGTGTCGAATGATAGGGAAGCACACTTCTACCTGGTGACTTAGACTGCACTGCAATAATGAAGTAGAGTAGACTTTAGTAACTGAAATACAGTTTCTCAGAGCTACAGAAGGAGCCGGCATGGTTGGCTCTGTGTAGGGATTCTTTATCTTGCAGAAGGAGATAGAATAGACTATGCCTTCATAGTATGGTTAGAACTAATCTGTGAATTAATAATGAGGACTTCCTGCTGCAAATGTAGAAAGTTAGGTTTCTGAGGATTTATCTGTGTAAGAACTTGAACTAGAACTTGGGAATAGCAGTTGAGTGGGAGGTACCCTTTCCTTGTGGACGTTAGACCCTAGAAAATTGTAGCCCTGGGGTGGGGGACTCTTCTGGGAGGTCAACCCTTTGACCTTAGATAGCCTGGGGACATGGGCATCCTGCCTCTGATCATAAATGTTCATGAGGACGATCTTATCACCCTCCTCCTTCAGATCTACTTCCAATATCTCAGGCTGGGATTGTCTGCTTGCTTGAATCCTAAATTCTTGTTAGCATGAATCATATTCTGATTTTTAAGAGGTTTTTACTTGTTGGAAAGAGTACCTCTTTGACCTCAGATTAGAGTGTATAGGTTTTGTCCAGTTAATCATGTATTTGGCATTAGGCTTTGTCAGCTCTGATTTCTTTGAGGCTGTATGTCAAAGAGTTTGGGACTGACCCTGTAGCCAATATGGCTTGACTTCAACAGCAACCAGTGTCTCCATCTCTTTTATGATAAGTCATCATTATAGGAGTTCAAGGGAATGTGGATCTTTCTAAAGTGACCCTCAGATCTAAGAAATTATTGATGAGATAAGACATACTCCAACCCAGAGATGCTGAGAAAGGAAACAAGGAACTGGAACATAGTACACTGGGCTCTGCCACTGAGCTGCAGCCCTTGTTCAGGTGAGTCTTTAAGAATACATGCTTCTCCAGATGCAGAGATCCACAGCCAAGCACCAGGCCAAGCTCTGGGAGTCCAGTTGAAGAGAGGGAAGAGGGATTATATGAGCGGGGCAGGTGGTGGTCAAGATCATGATGGGGAAATCCACAGAGACAACTGAACTAAGCTCGTAGGCACTCATGAACTTTAGACCAACAGCTGTGGGACCTGCATGGGACCTGACTAAGCCCTCTGCATACTGGAGACAGTTGTGTAACTTGGTCTGTTTGAGGAGCCCCTGGCAGTGGGATCAGGATCTATCCCTGGTGCATGATCTGGCTTTTTGGAGCCCATTACCTATGGTGGGATGCCTTGCTCAGCCTTGATGGGGGGGAGGGGCCTGGTCCTTCCTCAACTGAATGGACCAAGCTTTGCTGACTTCCTATGGGAGGCCTTACCCTTTTGGAGGAGGGGGTGATGGATTGGGAGTGGGGAAGAGGATGGGGGAAAGCTGGAGGAGGGATGAGAGGGGGATCTGTGGTTGGTATGTAAAATGAATAAAAAAAATTTTTAAATAAAAATTAAATAGACCAAGTGCAAAGACCAAGAAAAAAAAAACAATTACATGCTTCTCCCTTGGACATTGCTCTCATGTTGGGAAAACAACTATCAAACAGACTTTATTTTATTCTAGTGCTTTTCATGTGCAAAGTACATTTATTCCATCTTTTCCTTAAGCTCTCAAGTCAGCCCCACATAGTAGGAAGGTGAGGAAAAGAGCTAAATTTTTCAAAAGAGAAATTCTAAGACTGATTACAAGATTTATTCCCTATCTTGTGGGTAGCAGACACAGAAGTGAACACTTATTGAGATCTAGCATGATTCTTCTATAGATGGACTTAGTTAATTCACAGACCCATCTGCAAAGGAAGTACTGCTGTGCCTATTTCAGAGATGAAAACACTGATCCATCAGAGATGGAAGCAGCTGTCTCAGAGCTGCCCAGACAGTGGGTATTTAAGCTACCACTGACCCCTCATCATCTGACAGTTAGTCTGCTGTGTTGTGTTTCAGCCTCTCAAGCCCGACTGTAAGGGGATAGCTGCATTTCTGCTGAGTTACATTTTGGAAGAAGAACCACAGCAGGAAGCATGGGTCATCTCTTCTGTTTACAGATAGATTTGGAAATGTGCTTTTCTATGTATAAAATGAAAGAAGTCACTGAGACATGAGCCAGCCACCCGTGTGCTTCTGACAGAATTCTGAGTTTTCCAGTAATCAGCCATCCTAAACCAAGCTGGGACTCCCCAAGCTGGATTGTGCTGCTCTAGACCACAGGCCAAGCTTATGTGAGGAAGGCCTGGTTTTCTCAGCCTTTTTGTTTCTTTTCCTCGTCTTATGCATTCTGTGGTCTTCTAGGGCCCTCGGAGCTCAGAGGAGAAGCTAGTGTGGCACCAGTCTTCCTTGGTGTTTGAACTGAGTGAGCCTAGCTCCATGTCATAGGCAGATAGAAATTTAATCCAAACGAACTAAACACATTTCACCTTCCAGTCAGAGCATTTGCTAAGTCCAAGACAGGCTGACTTCAAGATCACTGGGCAGGGAGAGAGTCTTTGAAAAGCTGGAAGAGCAAGGCAAAGGCTTCCGCTCTGCACTCAAGACACTCTTCACCATACTCTCTCTGGGAAACTGTGCCTCCCCAGGGTTTCCTGCTAGACTTTGATGGACAGCAAAAGGGAAACAAGCTAGTGCTCCTTGGGGCCAGGAACTCCCACACTGCATCTCATTTAATCTTCATCCAACTCCTTTCTGAAGTGGCTATTGTGGTTGTGTACCCATTTGAGGAAACTGAGGCTCTGAGTGGCACAGTATTGTACCTCTGGGATCCAGCTGATCTGGCATTGGATACCAGAACTCCTGACCCTGTTCTATCATCCCCATTCTACAGCATGCACAGATGCAAGTTTAATCTCTTCTGGGGCTTACAATACCCTAGTCTACTGGTAATCATAGCTGGGTAGAGCCAAACCCAGTCAAACTCCTTGTTCAAGAGTACCAATAGGCAGTTCAGGGCAACTACCTTCTGGCTCTTGTTTTCCTCCTTCATCAGACTCAGCAAATGCCACAAAAGCAACAGATAACAAATAATTGCTAATTTAATTTTTTTAATTTTAAATTCAACATTTTCATGCACATACACCCCACAATTGCTTTCCTTAAAGGTCAAGGGCCTCTGACATTTTGGGTAGTGTTTTCCTTTACCCTAATGTAAAGGATTCTTACCACCCTCCATGGACTTCTTCCTCATCTTCTTAGGGTGAGATCATTTCAGTTGTGACCTCTTCCATATCAAAAGCTCTAATCAGAAGTGCAGTGGAAAGCTGGGCTATCCCAAGCATGTTGTATAGGGAAGTTATACTTTGGACTGCACAAATTCCCAAAGCTATGGTTCAGGATCTGGTTTTCATCTTCAAGGATCGTAGGCATCTCCTGGGGCTACAAGAAGAATGCTCTAATTTCAGGACAGAATATAGCCCAGAGCCAACTTGGCAAAGGCCAGAGGGATATAAATTCAGAGCGACAACTTAAGGAACATGGTTTTAATAGAAACGTACTTCTATTTCTTCTCCAATCACATGTCAACTGTCTATTTGCATGGGGAGATCCAAGCTAAAATAAGAGTTGTCAGAGATGGTAATTGAGGGGCTCTGATTTTCCCCCAAAGCTCCCCTATCCTCCAGATGACAACTCTGAGAGATCCTGTGGGTGGTTGGGGACTTTGTGAAGTCAGCATTATGAAGCAGCCAGAGAAAAATCTAGGTTGCTTTGTTTTATGCCACGGGGTATAATTCTAGAAAAAAAAATTCATTTAAGAAAACATTAACAGATCCACGGACTGAACTGAACACATGCTGGGTGGCAAGGTTTCAAAAAAGTATAGTCTATTTCCTCGAGGACCATGCTGTCCAATGTAGGCAAGAGACCCAAGGCTGACCTGGAAGTAGAAACACTGCAGGTGACACAGTAAAAATAGTCAGACCGGGGTGAGAAGTGGAGAGAGGACAACGTCCCAGGAGACACCTAGGCAAGTGGAACGGGAGTTTGCTGTAGGAACATGGAGGAAAGAACATTCAAGAAAGGAGGCATACAAAGCGAACGGAGAGTTAGGGAGCTACTGTAAGGTAGTTTGTGAGAGACCAACATTGTGTTTTCAGACATGGTAGAGAAAGAAGCAGGAGATGCCCTTGGACAGAGGCTTGATCACATCTGACCGATGAACTTCACAATAAGAAGCCCCAAATATCCCTTCTAGGAAGCACAGAGAGTACTATGGTCAGAGATACACAGTGGAACAATTGCTTTGCCTGAAGGATGGTGACTGTAAGAGGGCAGAATTGAAAAGACAGAAGCAAACAAGCAAACCCGAGAAATGAGGATAGTATAGAAGGTCTTCTACAGTGGAGGTGATAAAGGCCAGGAAAGAAAGGGACAGTGGATAAAGAAATAGAGTCAGCAAGGTGGTTGAGAGGTACACTTCAGAGACTGCTGCGATGTTGCCCTGTGGGGAAGCCACTTATTGTCTACCAAAGACCTTTGCAGGGACCACAACCTCAGCATGGATTATTCCCCTTACTGTGAGATGTTCAACTACAGGGAGATACCTACTTTTGGAGAGAAATGGGGCTTTGCTTAAATGCAAGGACTAGGGCTTACAGGGTCCCTTTCTGCATATGCTTTATCATTACAGGAGTAAAGAGGCACATTATTATTATTATTATTATTATTATTATTATTATTAGCTATGATGCTCTCATTATAGAGCACCACAGAAGTAATATAATATTTGAAATAAATCTAAAAAGAGAGTGGCAAGTAGTACTGCTTGGTACTCAGAGTGATGATACCGACTCAAATAATGGTGAATTTAGTTATTTATAGCACAGTGTGAAATGGAATTTCACAATTTGCTTCCTAGAGTTGCCATTTCAGCTCAGCATACCCACCCATGGTAAGAGGAAAGCCTCCATTATCTGCTTTCATCAGCGTTGATCTTCATCTTTTAAAAAATCTTTGTCAGCAAGATAGAAGTATAATTGATATTATTAGATTAAGCTTTATTTCCCTATCAGTAAAGTGCTTGAAGTTCCCATTCTCATGTCATGGATGAACAGACTTTATAGATGTGGATTAGTAACACACTTACACAACAGACGCAGTGAGTAGTTGATAGTGGACATCAAGTCAGTTCAGGAGGACTCCTTGGCTGAGAATCTTCTGAGTGTACCTTGTGCCAAGAGATGCCCTGATTTCTCTGGATGGACAACTTTAAGCTTGTTCTTGGTTTCTTTCCACTGAGGTTGGGCTGACAGCTGCTCACTATCAAGGTTAGACGATACTCATAAAAGACAGCATAAAAGACACTACAGGGGACCTGTAGTGAAGGCAGTTCCGGCTGTGTTCTACATGGGGATCACAGGTACGATTGAGTTTGGATGGCTGGTCCCTCCCACGGAAGCCCTGCATGGAAAATGATCCAAATAATTATATCCTGTGCTTTTTCTATAATGAGAGCCTGCCATTCAATCTTCTATTGAAATGCTGTAGTCCTCTCGCTGATTGGGGTAGGTGGTCAAAAGTCTGGTCATCCAGCCCTGGAGACCACAAGGAGCCAGCCTGATCGACTGCTGTCATAGGTCCATGTCATGTTCTCTCATCCCTGGCTTATATTACTTGTTTTGAATAGTCTCTTGTCCTTTGGCTTCAATGTCACCGGCTTGTCCACCCGAAACCATCCTTTGAGATCAAGGAAAGAGGACCGATTTTCCTCATCCTTATGGTGAATACCTGCACAGTCCATAGCAGGGTGCTGAAGGGTACAGAGACTGACAGGTGCTGATAATCCCACAAACTCCTACAGGATTCCAGTTGAGGTTGGCCAGACCCTGCTATGGACGCAAACGAACATCTTTTTAAGGGCTTCAATGAATCATCTACCATTAGGCATAGATACTATAGCAGATCTCTCCATTTCCACAAAGAGTAGTTACTGCTTCCCACAGTTGTGTGTCTTGGTGGTTCTTAGCTGTTTCTGTTTGGGAATGTTCTCAATGGAAGGCAGATTCTAAGGTCAAAGTCCTGCCCCCTTCCTGGAAGCAGCTTTCATCTAAGACAGGTCATGAGAGGCTTAACTTTCTTGCTTCTATTTGGGATAACACTGAAGAGCCCTCCTCATGCCAAGTTCTCCATAAGACTAGCCAAGTCCTTTTGCCCACTTCAATGAGGATCAGCTTCTCTGCCTGCTCAGTCCTTTTACTGTTCCATCTCATAGGGGTCAATTCTGAAGCTCCTCTACGCTAACCATTTTTGTGTGCAACACCCCAGAGTCTGCTTTTTATGGAATTTGGTCTGTAATGATGGCAAGTAAACAGACATGATACCTTTTCACACAGGGGCTCTGAGCTGCCTTTGTCCATCCGACTTCTGACTCCACGCCAATGGCTTGGTCTGTTGCACCATTCACCAAACACTGAGCTCCCCTAGAGGACTGCTTCTTCCTCAGAGGCTCCACCTCCTGGGGTTTTCATAGTCTCTCATAACAATCCCACCCACTGGGGACCAAATGCTCAAACACATGAGTCTATGGGGAACTTTCCATAAGATGACAAAGAATGGTGTGAGGATGGAGCTTATGGGAAAGAAAAGGAAAAATGTATTTCTGATAGAAGAATTATATATAAACACACAAGAGGCCTGAAGGAGCAAGTGTGTTTGGATCTATGATGTGTTTTGTACTCATCAATGACCAAGTGAAACTGCCTGCCGAGATCATTGTCCGTATTTACTGAGACACTGAGAGTATTCACTGCTGCTATGTTGGTTAGGGATTTATGACCTAAACCCACATTGTCTAACTTTAAGCTAATAGCTTTGTCAATTTTACCATTCAACAAACACTGCGCATGTCTTCAGTCCTCAGCATTACTCCCAACAAGGGTGGCAAGGAACACACTATCCAGGCTCCACACTTGAAGCCTTTGCTAGAGGATGTAAAAACATCAAAACTATCAAAGGGTAAATATTAAGATGAAGGTCCTTTTCTAAGGCCTTGGGATCAGAGCAGAGGTATGTTCCTGAGCCCTGTTTAATATTTGGTATCAGTAATTTAGACAAAGATAGATAAAGTCCGCTTATCACATCTGTGGCTGACACACAGCTGGGAGGGATAGGAAATGATTGATGGCAAGAATCAAACTTCTAAATGATCTCAGTTGGCTGGAATCGTGAGCCAAATCCTGTAAGATGAAATGCAGCAGGGGTCCTTTGGAGGCTCTGCATTTCCGTGCAAACAATCCATTGCTTGTGAGTAGGAGAGGGTGCCTGGCTTGGCCCTCAGCCACTAAGAAAAGCAGGGATACCACCACCAGGCCTCAAATCTAACTTGCATCAAATGTGCAAATTAAAGGTTCAACTACTCTAATACCAAGAGCCTGTGGTAAGATTATTCTCAAGCTGTGGATCACATTTAATGGGACATTTTATGAATCACTTTGTAGATGGAATGGCTGTGGAGGCATGATATCTTTGGATGGAGGTGGAAGTTGTTATGGATTGTGTATTCCAGGCAATACTTCCTGTGCACAAGTCATGCACTGGACAGCATAGACTATGGGCCTGGGCTAGCCTGGCACCTCATAGAAGCTTCACTTAAATGCTGTTCCTTCCCAGCTGTGTCTCCTTGATGTTAAGAAAACAGATCAGTCACGCCAACCTCACACGGCCCGTGAATCATTAATGAACTCATATATGTAGAATGATGAGGACAAGACTTGGGCAGAAGTTGGTATTAAAAGTGGTACATACTCTTGCTCTCCAAGAAAATTAAAGGACATTAAAAACAGATAGCAGGGTCCATGGACCAGGATTTAGGGCCAGGTTTCAGTTTTGTGAAGAATTTTTCTCTTCTGAAAAAAATGGACACTTGTTTTTTTTTGCTTTCTGTACATATATTCTGCATGTGAGAGAGAAATGTAAAGCTTAAGAAAGTGCCCAGTCCTAGAATATTGGGATATTAATCAGATAGTCACCCCACTACTAGACTGGCACTCTGAGTGAGAATAGGATCCCAATACAGTGAAGTAGGTCACAGTGCCCAAAGTAAGACCAAATGTTAGGGCCTTGGGTAAGCAAACAGACATGGGCTGATTTCCACAGTTATGGCCCCAGATTCCATTTACCCACCTTACTTCCGGTAATGTTGGTCTCTGGGCCTCTGGATCTCAGATTCTATATCTGAAAAATGTGAAGCTTGGACCAGATTTGGGGTTGTTGGGAAAGAAAGAGAGGAAGGAGGGGGGTTTGTTGGCCTTTATTGAATTCCCATCTATGATATTCTGCTTAGAAAAACTCTTGACTGTTCCATATTGGACGGCCAGGGAAATAAATGGCTCCCTTTAATTGTGAAGAATCTAAACACTGGCAGGTGCTTACCTGTCACCTGAGTAGCCAGATTCTCAGGCCACCTTCACAGTCATTCTTTTCAGTCATTGGAGAGGGAGGCAGAGCTGCTGGAGGCGACAGTGACGTTGGATTACTCACCTGTTCCTCTGAGTATCCCCAGAATAGTATCCACTGTATGAGGTAGTTGGAGTGCTTGCTTCCCATTTTCATGTGTAAATTTCTGAAGTTGAATTTTTGGTGACAGCATTGATAGTGAGGTGACAAAGCTACCTGGAAATTCAACTTCACAATAGAGCACAGTGCTGCGCACACACACCCTTCAGACTGGGAGCTGGAGGGTGTCTTCACAACACAACTCCGAAAATGCAATTCTGCATTGGTTTTGTTTAAAAGTCTTTGGTCTTTTCTTCTCTTTCTTTCTCATTTTTTTGCTTGTGTGTGTGTGTGTGTGTGTGTGTGTGAGAGAGAGAGAGAGAGAGAGAGAGAGAGAGAGAGAGAGAGAGAGAGCACGAGAACATACATGTGTGTGAATGCACACATGTATACGTGCAGAAGACAGCACCTGCTTTGCGTCCTTGTCCTCTACCCTGTTTGAGACAGGGTCACATGGTTGTTTTCTCCTAGGTTTGCCAGACCTGGATGGACTGCAACTTTTGGGTATTCTCCTGTTTGTATCCTTATGAGTTGATTACTCAGAAACAATTCTAGTCATGAGGAATGAGAAGTGGGGTAACAAGATCTGGCATCAGTTCTAACATTGTTGGAACTGTGAAGATGTGATGACTATAAATGTTGTCCTAGATACCATCAATGAAAGTAATGCATGATGAAAATTTCTTTGATTTCTACTGGTGTTGAGTCAAGGTATTGTTGTGGCTTGTGGTCTACTTTCATACTTGAAGGAAATTCTAGTTATAAATGGCAGATCAATGAAAACTTTATTGTCTTTTAAATACCCAATCCCTGAATTTTACCTCCTGACCTCTTCAGAGATCTATATATCCCACTTTAAGGATCATGTCATTCAAGTTTATGACAGTTTTTCTAAAAACATTCCTAATAATTCTTACCTTGATTGTTCTATTTTCTCCATATGGAATGATTTCCATGTCCTCTGTTTACCGATCCAACTTTTCCCCTCTACATGTCACTTCTACAGAACACTTCTCTTTGTTTTTTTTTTATACACAATAATATTGCCATCACTGAAGCTTCCATAGTGCTATACCTGTCATCGCCCACAGCCCACAATGGCTGTCTATTGAACAATGACAATGCAAGTATTAATTGTCCCAATATTCATGCTTTGTCTACACCTATGGGCTATAAGTTGAACACCACATCTCTGCTTAATTCATCTCTATTTCTGTGGGCACATTTTCAAATACAGGTTTTGGTACAGTCTATTTTGGATAAATCAAGGTTTCTTTCCTTCAATATAGAGCTCATAAAATTTCACCAGACTATCCAAATAGCTCATGTCAAACATGAATACCCTCTGCCCCCTGGATCTACTGTCTCAGATTGAGATTTCTTGTCTCCTTCACTAATCTGACTTTCTTCCTTCCAGCTAGAGTATCCTCTTTCTCATCCTGCCTATCAAAATCTTATACATTTTGAAGGGGCATTTCAAAACAACCCCCCCTTTTTAAAAACTATTCCTTTCCCAATTAAGTGTAACCACAAGTTTCCCATAATCTATTACTATCAATTCTTAGTACAATGCTCTACCTTACTGTTCTTCTCTCTATATTTTCCATTTTCATTAGGCAGAACGACAGTCGTAGGAACACAAGAGTGAGAGCTAACAGCTTTGACTTTATCTTCCCCCAAAACAAATATGGGATGAGTTCAATGGAACTGAACACTTCTCCCTAGTTTCATTTGACTCAAACAATCCACACCAAATTTCTTGGTCTCAAACTTTGAGCAGGAAACTTCAAAAAAAATTAAATGTCATTTCCTACTTCCTGTCTTCTTTCTTTGGACTGAGAACAAGCTTAACATGAGCCATTCAGAAATGATTTTCTTTGGCTGAAACTATGACAAGACTTAAGGTGTGGTTAGGAATAAGAAACTAAAACTGAGTTTTCAGATCTGAAATACAATAGGAAGTGTTGGTGTGGCTTTTTCTGAGGTTTGCAATAAAGACATATTTACCCTCATTTGAGTTCAGCGTTGCTATGGCTTGACCCTGAACGGTCCCTCATGGGCTCATGTTTTGAACACTCAGTCCCCAGCTTATGGGGCTGTTCTAAAAACAGTGGCCTGGCTAGTGGAAGAGGGACACTAGAAATAGACCTTTGAATGTTTTGCCTATTAATTTCTTTTTGCTTGCTATGAAAAGTATCTGAAAAAAACACCATAAGGAAAGCTCAGCTTTGATTCTGCCCACATTTACTCTGAGTCCTCATACCTCAACTAACCCAACATGTGACCAGAGGTCTACCTCTTAGGCAATGCTAAGTCCCGTCAAGTCAACAATATTCAACATTGCAATCTGCCCCTGCTTCTGGTCCAGTGCTCGGCTTTCTGGTCTACACCACATGAACAGCTGTTGGCGCATCCTCCTGCTGATGTACAACTGAGGTGCTCTGATCACGTGCCTTTGCCACCATGCCTTCCCCATCATGACAGGCTCAAATCTGTCCAAAGTCATGGGTCAGAATAAACCTTTCTTTCCTTAGTTGTTACTGTGAGGCATTTTGTCACAGCAGTACAAAAGTCACTTGACACAGTCACTGAACTTCTTTGTTAATACAACCCAGAGTGGGGATGCAGAACCCAAGGGCTAGACTAGCTAGTGTCCTTGTTTACACATTGCTTCACTCAGTAGTCAAGGTTCTTTGCTGCTGTTATCACCTTTCTCCTCCGCTTCCACTCATAGCCCTTGGCCCAATGCAACCTAGCCAGCTTTTGCCAGACTCTACCATGCATAGAGCACTTGCAAAGGCTTGGGGTAATGCCAAAGACTGGCTAAGACTAGAGCCATTCTCTCGAGAAGGACCACATTTGAGGATTCTTCAGAAGAAGGGATACTGTCCAAGAGGAAGAAGAGAAGGCTGGCAGAGTTGAGATTCAACCATGGCCCAGAAAACAGTGAAGCCTCAAACAGAATTGGCCTTAATGTTTGTAGGGCACATAAGAGTCAAGTGAAATGCATTTTAAAAATAAGTGTGAGGATGAGGAGATGGTTCTGTAAGTAAAGTAATTGCTGTGCAAGTATAAGACCTGAGTTTAGATCCCCAGCACCCACATAAAAACGGGGTGTGGCTGTGTGAGTCTCTAGCTCTAACACTGGGAGGGTAGAAGCAAGTAGATCCTAGATGCTCACTAGCAGGCCAGTCTAGTGTAAACAGCAAGCTCCTGGGTTAATGAGAAATCCTGTCTTCAAACATTAGAGCAATAGAAAAAGAAAGCCATCATTAACTTCTGCCCCACTCTCTCTCTCTCTCTCTCTCTCTCTCTCTCTCTCACACACACACACACACACACACACACACACACACACACACACACACATACACACACACACACACATACATACCACACACACATACACACACACACACATGTACAAGTATACCTGCACACACATGCATACATTACATACACACCAAATAATGAGTGAATGAATGAATGAATTCATAGTGCTTTTCCAGTGGTGATAGCCAATTTTATACAATGGCAGCTTTGTTTTATATCAACTTTAGTCAAATTACTTAATCTCTTCAAACTACAGCTTATTCATCTTTGAAATTCATGCTAGCATACATAGTAGCTATGTGTTTTCATCAACAGTGGATTAAACAGGCTTTGAAAATGGTCAGATCTGATTTGCATTTTATTGGCTTTCCTCTACATTGCATAAAACAGTGTTAAACAGTCTGTAGGGGAAAGGATTCTCCAAGCGTCCTGAGTCTTCTCTGATTCCCATCCACACGTCATTTGGTAATCTAACATAGGACATTTTCTTTTTCTAACCCTTTTTCCTGATTCAGAAGACAGAAATGATTATATTCTGCCTCTGTCTACCTCCTCCCAAGATGGAAAGCATGAGCTCCAGAGACAGAGAGCACGTGTGCGGAAGAGAAGGCCGGATGATGACAAATGTTATTGTTATTATTGTGTCATCATTCTTTCCTTCTCTCCTGTTCTCATTATTGTTTTTAAGTTTTAACTTTGCCAAAAGCAGGTTTGAATAATAGTATTTGTTTTCTAGGATTGATAATATCTTCAGCTTGGAGGGCAAGGGTGCATGCCTGTTATCATGACCTGGCTTCTATTTCTAACTTGGAAAAGCTTAGCAGCCTGAAGACTAAAGAGGCCCTTCCTAGCTGGCTACTGCTTCAGCCCTGGCGGCTCAGCATGGAGGAAACCTTATGATGGGGGTCAGGGTGTCTGAGTTGGGATATCTCTTCTCTTCTTTATTGGCTATTTGACATGGAGCAAACAAATTGCCTTCTCGGATTTCCCATTTCTGAAAGCAACTTCTTTCAGTTGCTTTGGCTCAAAACCTTAGACTCTCTCTTGCCCTGTCCCCCTGAAACGTACATCCAAACTACCAGCAAAAGGCCCACTCTCCTTTCCTGATATAATCCAGAACTCCACAAGGACTCAGCCTTTCTCATATTACACAAGATACTTCTGTCGCCTGGATTCTCACAACAGCTGCTCAACTGCCCACAGTTCTGTAGAGGTCCACATGGAAACCTCTCAGCATGGCAGCCCAATCCATCTGATCCTGACACTCATCTGTTCAAAACCTGAAGACTTCCTAGTCAGATGGTCTGACCCATGTGGCCTGTCTGTCTGCAGCTTCTTGCCCTCCAATCTCTCTAGCCTCTTTGCTATCCCTGATCCTCCCTCATTTTCACCACCTTTTTCTTAATAAAGTTCTTCGTTCTAGTGTTTTCCAAATAGGCACTTAGTAAATATTTATTGGATGAATAAATGAAGGAGCAAAAATGAACATTGTACTACATGGAAGGAACATCATCAATACAAGCACTCTTCGCAATAATGATTGGGCATATATTTTAATTTTATAAACTAATAATCACTCTCTGAAAACTGAATATTTGCTTCTCCTTATATTTGTTGTGAATTTGGAATAATATATAATTTTCAAATCCAGGCTCTTTATATCCTATAGTAGAATATGACACATGCACAAAAGCATAAATTGTATGTTTAATCTCAAAAATTAAATTTCTAGCCTTACCTCTTTCCGTAGTGCTTTGGGCGCCTTCTCTACAAGGACATGAGCAAGTAGAAGATTCTATGTCTAGGACACACCCTAGGCAGATCTGTGCATGTGCTGAACAAAGCTGTGTTCTCAAACAGTCCTTCTTAACACTCCCCGATCCCAACTGGCACCAGAGCTTGTAGGAGGTTATACTGCAGAGATCTGGCTTCAAGAAAACATCTGTACTGTCGATGAGGCCTTGGCATCATGTCTCAGGTCCCTGAATCCTTCCCCACAGCCCGGCAGGCTCCCAGGCCATCCTTCCATGCAGCTTTGCCTTCTTGCTCTTAGCTTTTCAGTGTGTCTGGCCCCAGAAGCCATGTGGGCTGTTTTTACTGACAGCAGCCACCAGCCCATACGGTTCCCATTAGCACAAACTGTTACCTTCATGGAGACCAGTTTGCAAATGAGTGGATTGTAGATAATACAGATGTCAGGTCCGAGAGGCCACTCCCAAGGCTCCCAGGATTTGCTTTGGCAGATGCGTAGGTATCGATGAATGTCCTCCAAAACCAAATTGGAATGGACAAAACTGATTAATTTACTCAGGTATTTTGGTTTCTTTCTGGTTTGTTTCTTTGCTTCCATGTTCAGCTCGGTAGAGTTTTAAGAGCATCGAGTTGAAAAGGCCAGTTGTTTCATATGGGGAGAGAAATTTGAGACCTGCTCCTTTCCAGTGTCTAAGCTCACAACAACATGATTCTGTTATGGGACTGATGCATGTTAACTGTTTAGGACAATAGCATGACTCTCAGTGCGGAGTAAATGTACATATACTAGCAGGAAGCAGTTCCTGAATACCCTACCACCTCTGGAAATATGGTTGGTGACTTTCAAGCTTTCAATATGTAACTAGCAACCTCTCTCTGGAGGTAAAACACTAATGATTCATAAACCATTTTCAAATACAGAATCTTGTTGGAGTCTTACAATGTTGGGCTACTAATGGGTTTTTGATTTTTCATATGTGTGTATTGGGGGAGGGACCAGATGTTGCACGTTCATATGTGTGTTCATATGCATGTCCATATGTGTGCATGTGTCTGTGGGGACCAGAGGTCAACCTTGGGTCTTGCACCCCAGGAGCCATCCACCTTGAATTTTTAGAAAGAGATCTCTGTGACCACTGACTAGGCTAGACTAGATGGCCAGCAAGCCCCACAAGTCTGCATGTCTCTATGTCTCTGTCTCTACAGCAATGGAATCACCAGTGGGCATTACCATGCTTGGCTTTCTACATGGATGCTGGGGATCAAACTCAGGCCCTCACGCTTGCATGACAAGCATTTTATTAGCGAATCCGCCTCTCTCCCATGCCCAGTTCATTTTCATAGCAAAGGTGAGGAAACTCAAGCTTTCAAGGGCAAACCAACTTAACTGGAGTGACATGGCCAGGAAAAGGCCCATGTTGGGACTTAGCCTCAGCACTCTGGACTGCAGGCAGACCAGATCCCATGCTCCAACCCCTCAGCTGCCCCAGCGACTTAGAACAATACTGGGCAGGGCTCACTCAAGGACATAAGCTAGCTGCTCACAATGGGGCCTGATGGGGCACGTTGCATCGAAACTGGAAGTTGGCATTGAGACCTAGGCTCCATGTGTCACAGCAAAGGGCCGCCACTCTAGCTGAATGACACTGAAATGGTTGTCAATAGAAAGTTCCTTCCTGCAGTGGATAATGCCTCATCACCGAGGCCCGGGAGCTAATGTAGTGCTTGAGAGGAAAGCGTCCAAAGCAGCGGGCAGGTAAAAGGGAGAATTCTGAGCTAAGGATGAGACAAGACACAAGGATGAGTCTCTCTGAGGCTACTCCTCCTCATAAGTGATTTCTGGCTCCTTGCCTAGGTCCAGTAATAGACAGTAGCTGATGGAGAAGGAGAGGAGGACAAAGGACTGAGTTCCCTGGAGAAAACCACTGGGTAGAAGGAGCTGCGGCAGGCTAGGCTGCTGCCGCCTGTTCAGCTGGATGCTGCGTGACACATCGTCCCCTTTCATCCTGGTCACAGCACTGTGGCTGGACAGGTATATTGTTTCCATGCTGTGATGGAAGAAACCGAGGCTTGGAAGAGTGCTTTATCCTCAGTCATGGAACTCATGAGTGACAGAGCGAGCATTCAGCAACAGCCTTACCCTTCTTCCTTCCCACATAACTTCTGCCCCCACCCCCAGTCTCCCTAAGCACAAACAGCCCTACTGAGTCTCTTCTCTGTGGCAAGCATTATCTTCAGTGCCCTTTTGGAACAGTGGGAAGAGTCCTTTAAAAACAATTAAGCCTGCTTTTTGTAACCAACTTTAGGGGATATCTTACATAGTTCTTTAGGCCAAATAAACGAAAGAATGTGCTAGAAAGCCCATGTGGTTCACTAAAGGGAAACCCTGCTGGTAGGTGGCATACTCTAGTATGCCAGTTCCAGGCTCTGCTCTAAACATGTGGCATACACGGAGGCATCAAGTCTTGGTGAGGCTTTGATCTCTACTTGACTTTATTTGACCTTTCTCCCTCTGTGTGGATGCTCTCATATCAACTCTGGTGGGGCATGGAACAGACAGGCGCTGGCCCACCATTCTCCACCTATCACCTGGATCATTTCATTGCTCTGTTACTGTCTGTAGCCACCGGAGGCTTGAATCAGACAGGTCATCTGCTCCAGAGCTGATGTGTCTTTTAAGGAGCGGCTTCAGTGTCTCTGTCAGTAGTCAGTGAAAGTTCATTGTTTGGCACAAAAAGTCACGCTGCTGCTTTCTCTGAACAGAGGATGCTGAAGGTGAACTGTCCAGGGTCAGGTTTAGCTATGCTGGTATGGCAGGTGTCCTGCACACACTCAATTCTGTTTCTTTACTCCTTTACTCTGAGCAATATTGTCCAGGCACACACACACACACACACACACACACACACACACACACACACACGCGCGATATATATGTATGTATGTATGTATGTATGTATGTATGTATATATGTATATATGTGTGTATAAATATATGTAGCTAAGTAAATACAATGATCATGACAATTATACCTATGACATTCATGACATGAACAGCCAGTGTGTGTTCTGTATGTATTATGAGCTATGTGCTGTGCGAAGCTAAGGATTTTTCTCTAGGGTTTTCTTTTTTTTTAAACTATTTATCTATTTATTTTTGAGACAGGGTTTCTCTGTATAGTCCTAGCTGTCTTGGAACACACTCTTTTTTTTTTTTTTTTTTTGGCTTTTCAAGACAGGGTTTCTCTGTGTAGCTTTGGCACCTTTCCTGGAACTCTCTCTGTAGCCCAGGCTGGCCTCAAACTCACAGAGATCCCCCTGCCTCTGCCTCCCGAGTGCTGGGATTAAAGGCGTGCGCCACCACTGCCCTACAGAACTCACTCTTTAGACCAGGCTGGCCTCAAAGTAAGAGATCTGCCTGCCTCTGCCTCCAAGGTGCTGGGATTAAAGACATGTGCCACCACTGCCTGGCTAAGGATTTTCTTTATATTATTTTATTTTTATTATATTTATATATTTCATGTGGGGGGGTGCCATGTGCCATGGCAAATGTGTGAATGCCAGAGGATAAACAGAGACTCTTTCTCTTCCTACCATGTGTGCCACAGCTTGTCAGACATAGTATTCTGTCAGACGTAAGACACTGAGCCATCTCACCAGTCCCGAATTATTATGTTCTAATCCTCCCAACAAACCTAAGAACCTACATTTTAATTTGTGTGTGAACACATAGGAACAATAGGACTTACATGTTAGCACACACAGAAGGAGTTGGCGCTTTTACCACACTTAGCAGTTCACGCATGTTCCTGAGCAAATGTATCTGTGGGGGGGGGGGATCTGGCTGTGAGACTGCATACAGAGCAAAGTGTAGAAGACTCCAGGACAGGTTCCTTAGAGTCAGGAAAGAGTTGTGCATCTTTTGTGCTGTTTGATTCACAAGAGGAGCATGCACAATCTTTTGTTCAGTTTCACAAACCTCTAATTGTTTTCCTGTGGGCCGGTCATCTGTCACTGGGAAATAAAAATCATCGAAACAAGAGCCACCCAAGAAAAACTGGAAGATTTACCTGGCATTCTTCCTTTCACCTAGTAGGTCTGAATCAGTGTTGCCTTACGCAGACTCACCTGCTACACAGGCTCTAATATTACCTATTGCTCCTCTGCACAAATGCAAAGTGACAGCTAATTAGCACACAGTTGTTCACAAGGCTCCCTTGGCATAGACACAGGTTGACATCAATGTGGCCATTACTCAAACAGGAAAGGAAAGCTCATGCCCAGGATCACACAATTTTCAAGCCTTTTACTCATGCTTGATAATTCATGGGCAAAATATGACTGCCACAGCTCTGCTCTGGCTCCCCACCCCTTTTTTTCTCTATTAAGATAAACATAATGAGAAGTGTCCTAGGCTACGTATGTCAATTTTATTAGAAACAATGTCCCTAGAAGCCAAATAAGACCTGGAGAGAGATCAATATGTACCTATCCTCAACAGGGCCATGTATTGAATTACGGAAACAGAATGCATGTGCTTAACGAAAAGGACAGCCAAAGTGTCTGCTGCTACGTTTTACTACAGACAATTGAGAGATCATGTCAATTCTTAAATGAAAAAAAAAATCAGAATACAAGCAGCATAATTCTACTTAACAGTACATGGTTGTGTAAAAAATAAGGGCATAAGGAACTATGACAGGATTATCAAATTTTTCTTTCTCATCCCTTTACTCTATATCTTCTTTCATGAGAAGATTTTATAGACAGAAGCCACTCATTGGGAAAGCCTCGTTTTTGCCAGACCTTTGCTTCCTTGATTACAACTGCTCCTTTACACACACACACACACACACACACACACACACACACACACACAAACACACTCCCAAGTCTCCCTAAGCCTTTGCTCAACACAAGGTTTGGACTATGAAAAACAATGCAGGGCAGGCAAGGGCACTTGCTTTCCAGGCTCAGTGTGGTAGGGTGACATATGCCCCAGTCTTCTCCCAGTATCCAGGCCTTATATGCTTGTTTGTTCCTGGTCACAAGCTTCTGCTATCAGTGACAGAGATGCCAGGTAGACGTGCAGACACAGGTTCATTTTCTCTGCCAATTAAAGAATTAGAAGGCAGGAAAGAGGTATTACTGGAACTCTTGGGGAGTCCTACTAGGGTCCTTACATGATTCCTGGGAAATTGGGGTCCCCTCTTGGGGCTCTTAGTCTCAGGAATAAAAGAATGTAAGGATGGATGCCACTCCAAGCTGGAGGACAAGGCACAGACTCAAACAGAAGCCCCGTGACAATTTATTGCAGTTTAAAGGGAAAACCCCGTGGCAGGCGAGCTGTAAATCTCACAGCTTCCTGGAAGGGAAGAGGCGAATGCAGAAGAGAAGGAACATAAGCCTGCTGCTTGAGATAAGACAGTATGGAGGTCAGCCACCTGGCAGCAGGCAGCCACAAGGCCAGCCCAGAGAAGAGTTAGAGAGGAAGGAATCCCAAAGCGCTGTTAGGGAGTTGAAAAGCGTACTTTGGTTTTGCCAGCATCTGAAAGAAAAAAAATACGAAGAGAAGAAAAAGAAGTAGTCAGGCTTCAAGAAGGTGATCAGGCCCAGCTGAACATGGAGGCTCAGTGCTAGGGACTGCATTAGCGGGGTGGAAATTCTGGGAAGAAGTACATTGTCTTAAGATAAACCTGGAGGTATGGGACTACTTCCATTGTAGATGGGGCAACACTTTGTCACTACTGGAATAGATACTTACTCTGGTTATGGGGTTGTCTTTTCTACACATAATGCTTCTGTTAAAACTACCATGCAGCATTTCACTGTCCTGCAATTCCACACTGCATTGTTGCAGACCAGGAAATCCCCCTCCCAGCTAAGGGAGTGCAGCAGTAGGCACCTACTAATGGAATTCACTGATCTTACCATGTCTCTGAGGTTGAGCTTGGTCAATGTTTTATCATAGTAACAGAAATCTAATTAGGGCAGGGTGGTCTCCGAGCCAGATCTGGAACCTGCCCCACTGGATTAACCCTTAAGGGATGAGACAAAGGCATGCCTCCCCTTAGAGGAAGATTCCATTCTTTACAATAAATTATGTGTTCACTTTAAATTTGGGGGAAAGGTATGGGTTTCGTCTCTGAAAGACTGCCCAACAGCCAGTTCTCCAGGCTTTGGTGTCCTCCCCTACAACTCAAGAACCACGTGCTCACTTCACTGAGCCAGGGCCTGGAACGAGCAGTCGAATCCATCTATGTGAAGTGCCAATGCCTGGTAGGCAGATGCCAATGGCCATTCCTTTCTGCTTTCACTAATGCTCTGATGAATACTTTAGATTGCAGGCCTTTAATCCCAGCACTCAGGAGGCAGAGGCAAGTGGATCTCTGAGTTTGAGGCCAGCCTGGTCTACAGAGTGAGTTCCAGAACAGCCAGGGCTATACAGAGAAATCCTGTCTCAGCAAAGAAAAAAGTGTGAATTCAAATCAGTAACTTAATATTGATAACTCAATTGCTCTACTTAATCCTATAGACTCTGCTAGAATCTCCTTGGAGGAGAAAAATAGCAGGTAGGCATGCTGGCATCAGAGTCAAGGGACAAAGAGAAGCAGAGTAGTGAACGGTCTAATCACAGCTGATTCACGGACACGGCCGTGCATGGAAGAGTGTGGAGTTAGTGAAGGCATTGAGTAGCTTTAAAGCATGGGTGCACTTCTGTCATTCAGCAGTTTCCAGGCGAGTGGGCCATCTGCCATGGGATTCTGACACATACTTGGCAGCTTTTTGAGGCTCTTTTTAGAAGGTCCAGGGAGAAATTCTGATCACTGAAAAGCCCTTTGTAAAGAGTGACCTGCTGCAAACCTATGAGGGGTAGGTAGAGGAGCCGAACTGATGAATCCCAGCTCCAGACTGTAACCCTGGGCCTGTAACCCTGGACCCTGAGCAGAAACTCAGTAGACACACAGTCGTGGAGCCACATGCCCGTGAAATGCCTTAGTCCTCCTCTATTTTCACATTTCTTTGTGTAGGCCCCTCTTCTTCTGCTTAGCCAAGAGTCTCCATTTCTCTGGGAAAGAATTTTTAAAAACCAAGCAGTAAGTCACTGAAGAAACCAGCCTCCATATCCAAGCTTTGATATATCTGCCTGGACATAGCAACTCAAAAGTACTAGAAGCCAAATTTGATCATGAGAAGAACAAGGCTTTCTTTCTTTTCATCCTTCTCTTTTTGTTTCAGAATTTCCTCCACGCATGTAATGTGTTTTGATCAAGTCTCCCCTCATGCTCCGTTCCACAAGTCCTCCCCTGTGACCACCACGTTCCACTCCCAGCACCACATGCTGGCTTTTTTTAAACCCAAGTCTCCTCTCTCTCTCTCTCTCTCTCTCTCTCTCTCTCTCTCTC
>CABHPR010143506.1:0-30843 GCA_902168415.1 Peromyscus melanophrys | reverse complement strand
AGACAGGTTCTGTCCCAAGTATGTCATAAACTGGGTTTATACACCACTTATTCTAGTCATCACGTAGTTGGAGAGAGAAAGATCAGAAATCCAGGGTTATCCTTGGCTACATAAGGAGTTGGATGCCAGCCTAAGGTACACGAGACTGGCTCAAAAACTAAACAAAACAAAGCACAGAAATGTCATTTTCAGGTTTAGTCGTTTATTTACTTTATAGCCCATCTTCAAAGCGGTTTGACGTGGTTCGGATTTATTTAGTTGGAGGAGTATCCTGATTCATTCAGAGTGTTTGCTTACAACCAATAGAAAAGAAACTTGCTGTAAGGAAGAAAAGTTTGAGTTTCTAGGCCACATTTTAGTCACAAAAATATTCTTCGGGAAGGATACTTTAAATTTTTGTTTCTCAAAAGAGATTGCTCGTTTGTACTGGTTTGAGGTGGGGGTGTTTTTAGGGAAAGAGAAGGAGCAGGCACTGTTTGGTTTAGATAAAAAAAGAGTGCTTTCTTCTGGCAGCCAGCCTCTTGGGTGCATGTTGCTTGTCCAACATTCATGGTCCATGATGATTCTTCTCAGAGAGGCTAAAGGCCTAGAATCTGCATGCCGCTGGGACTTGCCGGTCTGTGGGTGGAGCCCTTTGCATTGGCTCCAGGGACAGCAGGAACAGCACTTTTGCAGAAGAATGGCCTTCATGGAGCTCTGTCAAGGCTTGGTGCCACTGGGTCACAGGCAAGGGCAGAAAGAACATGTACCCTGAGCCTCCTGGTATGTTGCTGGTGGAGGGCCACACAGCACAGTATTATCAGCCTGCTTGCCAAGCCATTAGGTGCCATGACATTGTCTGTAGTATATATATTACATATATATGAAGAATATATGCATGTATTTTTGCAGTACTGGTGGTTGGACCCAGGGATTTGCACATGAGAGGTAAGCACTCTGCTACTTTGCAATACACTCAGCCTTGTGTCCATACTGTTTGATCACAGTGACGACTTGTGTGAAGACAGGAAGTACCAGCTCCTTTCTTACATTTGAAACAATATCCAGAACAGATAGTTATTTCCTGCCTAGGTTTAAAAGATCCTGACAAACAGTCTTCTGCTGCAGAAAGGCTTGTGAACAGTTCCTTCCCTCTCCACAGGCCATACTTCCCTTGTTCAGACCGGCCTGCCTGACTGTTGGCCAGAGAAACCCAAGACACTCCTAATAGCACTGGTCCCAGTTCCTTAGCTGTGAGTGACTCCTAGGTCAAAGTATCAAGATGCTTGGATCTGCTTGTGTGTGGTGCAGGTGATGCCTGTGTACCTTGTCGATGGAGAACCACTGGATGATCGGCTGCTGTTGTGCAGAACTGGGTGGTGGCTAAGAGACCACATTTTGTCTCCTCAAGAAAGCAGGAAAGAAAGAAGGATGGATGTGTGAGAAGGTACACAGTTAGTGTTTTCAGTTACCTTCTCTGACTTGCTTTACCGCAAACCCAAGCCCAGGGACAGGATGTTATATCACACCCACTTAAGGAGAAAGTTAACTACCTGGGAGATGGATACCTTGCTTAGAATTACATAATTGGGGCTGGGAGGTGATGGTTTCACACCTTTAATCCCAGCACTAGGCAGAGGCAGGTGGATCTCTGTGAGTTTGAGGTCTACAGAGCTAGTCTCAGGACAGCCAAGGCTACATAAAGAAACTCTGTCCCGAAAAACAAACAAACAAATAAAAATAATCATGTAGTTGGTGGGTGTTGGCTTATGTTCCCCTCTTCTATTATGGCTATGATCTCAACACTAGAATGAGTTTCTCTCAAGCCTGACAGTGCAAATGAAATATGTTGCAACATAAGTAATATATGAGTTTGTGGTAGTTATATTTACAAAGTAGGAAAATTCATTTTGGCACGGTTTCATTAACCTAGTATTTAAAAAAATTACTTCAATGAGTAAGCGATATGAAAATATCAGTGAATGCTGGGTGGTGGTGGCGCATGCCTTTAATCCTAGCACTTGGGAGGCAGAGGCAGGTAGATCTCTTGAGTTTGAGGCCAGCCTGGTCTACAGAATGAATTCCAGGACAGCCAGAGCTACACAGAGAAACTTTGTCTTGAAAAACAAAAACAAAAACAAAAACAAGAACAAAATAAATAAAACAAAAAAATCAGTGAGATATATTTCATATTCTTTTCAATGTTGAGCCTTCAGTGTCCAGTGTATTTATTAGCTAGGCCTGCCTCAACTCATACCAGCCATGTTTTACCTCTGCAGCCATGTGAACTAGTAGTTTCTCTAAAAGACAGTATGGCTCTAGCATCTCTTGATTAGAGAGATGTGTCTTATCTGCCTACACAGGTGGCAGCGGGTCACAGTTTTCCAGATGACTGATTTGCAAACACCTCAACCAGGCAGTCTGCGTGTCTGTCACCTGAAGGGGATATTGAAATTTCTCCCTCGGGCTGGAGCCCCAAGTGCTCTTCTGTGCAGCCTAATTGGGCCTGGCTGTACCTTAGACAGTCACTGGGCAGTTTACTTGGCTTCTCTGTGACTGTGCCCTACCCTCTTTCCAGGGATTCTTGAATTCCACACACTGTCTTTGAGTGGAATGGTGGTGTGGTAGGAAGGGAATGTGCACCCCAAGGATCCTTTCCCTCCCCTGCTAAACACAGCTGCAGTTTCTTATTTACCTAGTTGTGATCACATATTAATGGCAGAGGAGCCTGCCAGGAAAGGCAAGGCCAAGAAACCAGTGTATTTAGGGAGAATGGATACTATGTACTTAAGCTGTGTTCTTCTTTGGTGCTTTGTTTAAAAATGTGTCGACAATCTAAGAAAGTTGGTCCTACAGAGTCACAGCCCAAGGGTTTGAGATCTCAAACACCTCAGACGCCAGGCAGGTAGCTTGGGAGGAAGACTAAAATAAAAAATGGGTAGAATGTTCTTTGTTTTCACAAAAATGTTGTGGTTGCCTTCTTTTGCGGGTGAGGATGGACATAAGACACTCTTGGTCTTTCTTTTTCCTGCTGATAGAGAAATAGTTCTCTTTAAGAGAAAACCAGTGCATGCATGCATGATAAACAGCTATCAACATGGGGCCTTGGTGTTGGACAGATGACTGTAAACACTTTGACTATCTAGAAATGGCTACTACCTAGCTCCATACAGCTGTGCCCCTCGAGGCTCAGCATTACCACATCTTGCTATTTTTAAGGAGAAGCCACCCTGTGAAATTAGAAAATCATTGGCTTAATAATTAAAAAAAATAATTACAGACTGATAGGAAGTGGCCAAGTACCACTTCTTCAAGTGGTCACATTTTGGATAGCTATAGTACAGTGTCCAGTACAGGAAGCTGACATTGCTACAATGTATACACATTGTTGTATAGATTTTATTATAGACGCCTTTCCACTGGGGTTTATTTGTGCCCATTTGTGTGTGTGTGTGTGTGTGTGTGTGTGTGTGTGTGTGTGTGTGTGTTAGCCCCTTGCAGTTTTATTATGTGCACCATTTGTGTAATAACAGCCACAATTAAAGTAGTAGCATATGCCTGTAATCCCAGCTCATGGACATTAGATTTGGGGGATGAAGATTTCAAATGTAGCTTGGACTGCATAGTGAGTGCCAAACTACCTTGATGGGACTATGTTAGAGTCTACTAGGAAAGTGTACATGCATGCATGCACGCACACACGCACACATGTGTCTGACTTTTAGGTTGTTTGTCCAAATAAACTGAAAACCCACTTGAGGTCCACAGAACATGCCCCAGGCCTGATGAGTCTCTAATTTTCAACCTTCATTCTAGTCCAGCTGTTTTTTTCTTTTTCAGTCAGATAAAAATTCATGCTCCATAAAATTCACTATGCAACCGTTTCCAAGTAGGCAGTTTAGCATATTCTAGCATGTTTGTCAAGTTGTGCAATCACTGCCACATTTTTTTTCAGCACTCCCTAAAGAAGCCCCTTGCCCATCAGCATTCACCTCCACTCCCCTCTCCCCCATCCTCTGGCATCCGGTAATCTACTTTGTGTCTCTGTGGCCTTGCCTACTCTGAAGAGTTTATGTAAATGGAGTCATATAATATATGCATTTTTGTTTCTGGCTGGATGTTTTCATCTTACCAAGGAAGGGATCTGAGACCGGAGAGGGAAAATGACATTTCTATGACTGTATGGAGGAGGAAAGGCTGTCGGTACTCACCCCTTTGTGCCACAGCCCTCTGCCTCTCCTTATTCTGTGTTCACTGTGACGATCGTTGTGGTGGTATTGTGTTCCCCAAAAAATTGTGTACCTTAATAAACTTATCTGGGGTCAGAGACAGAACAACCACAATATTAAACATGAGGTTAGGCAGTGGTAGCACACGCCTTTAATCCTAGCATTCGAGAGACAGAAATCCATGTGTTCAAGGATACACCCAAGCATGGTGACTCACGCCTTTAATCCCAGAAAGCAAGCCTTCAGTCCCAGGGAGTGGTGGTAGAAAGCAGAAAGGTATATAAGGCGTGAGGACCAGAAACTCGAGGCCTTTGGCCTGGGTAAGCATTTGGCCTGGTTAAGCTTTCAGGCTTCTAGCAGCAGTTCAGCTGAGACCCATCCTGGATGAGGACTCAGAGGCCTCCAGTCTGAGGAAACAAGACCAGCTGGGGATCCGGCGAGGTGAGGTAGCTGTGGCTTATTCTGTCTCTCTGACCTTCCAGTGTTCACCCCAATACCTGGCTCAAGTTTGATTTTATTAATAAGACCTTCTAAGATTCCTGCTACAGATCGTGCTGTGACTTCTTTTAGGGAGACTTGAACAAGCATGCTTAGCAATAGGGCACTTTTGTTCATTGTGTTGAGGTTCTTTTTTGTTTTTTGTTTTTGTTTTTGTTTTGTTTTGTTGAGACAGGGTTTTTGTTTTTTTGTTTTTGTGTTGCTGGAAAATTTCTCTCGAGCTCCCAAGTCCTGCCAGCTCCCAAGTCCCGCTAGTCCCAGAAACCATTTACAAAATAAACACACAGACGCTTACATTATTTAAACTGCTTGGCCATTAGCTCAGGCCTATCATTGTCTAGCTCTTACTCTTATATTTAGCCCATTTCTATTAATCTCTACTTTGCCACGTGGCTCGTGGCTTACCGGTACTTTACATCTTCCTTGTTCTGGCCGCGGCTCCAGGCAGTCTCTCTATCCTTCCTTTCTCCTCAATTTTCCTCTCTGTTAGTCCCGCCTATACTTCCTGTCTGGCTATTGGCCAATCAGTGTTTATTGACATATAGCGATATCCACAGCATTTTTGTTTTGTTTTGTTTTGTTTGTTGTTTTGGTGCCTGTCCTGAAACTCACTCTGTAGACCAGGCTGGCCTCAAACTCACAGAGATCCGCCTGCCTCTGCCTCCCGAGTGCTGGGATTAAAGGCATGTGCCATTGCTGTCCGGCTGTGTTGAGGTTTTTCGAGGAGACACTGTGGATATGGGAGTTGGTAAAGCAGGAAACATTGTGTAATTTGGGTCACCTACTGTGTGCCAGTCTCAGAGCAACAGGGATCTGTTAAATTGGGTGCTGACCATGAAGGGACACCTGATTAGGAAAACAGACATATGAAAGATGATTTTTGGATTTTGACATAATAGTATGATAGTGGGGAAGGACACTGGGCCCAGACCATGTGGAGGAAGCTAGAGGGTTGGAAGGAAGCTAACAGGCAATGAGCTGGCAGAAGGAGGCTTGGAATTCAAGAATGGGGTCCACAGTACCACTCTATACATTCATTGGTGGTGATAGAGGGTATTGTGGGGTATGGAGGTGTGGTTCCAGGCATGAATTTGAGCCAGGTCAGCTACTGCAGTGGACATCTGAAGTTCTCAAATGGTGTATGACTGAATGGAGGCAGAGTAGGAAAAGCCTAATTTGATAATTGAGTCTCCGTGGGAACTCCATTCTGAACAGTTAGGGTATACAGAAGAGGTATACATTGAAGCCAGTATCTAAGTAGTGACAGAATTGAAGAATCACAGCTAGAGGCATTAGGAGACTCATCCCAGAGACCATGATGAGTCATGCCATGGAGCATCTTCAGAGAGCCCTCAGCCCTCTTCCACCCACTTGCTTGCTCGTCTGCCTCATATTGAGCACATGTAATGTGCCAGGGACTGTTGTAGTGCTGAGGCTATAGAAATGAACATGTCAGATAGAGATCCCTGCTCCTTTGAAGGAGATAAAAATAATAGTAGAAAAATATGATATGGTAGAATCTACTAGGAAAGGAGCCTTTGCTGGTGAGAGTAAGGTTCCCGAGTTAGAACTGGCCTTGGTCAAGAGTTAATGTTTCTTCTGAGCTCTCAATGCTGAGAATGCCCCATCTTGGCAAGAGATAGAGAAAGAGTTTTTTGTTATTTATTTTATCTTTGATGCAGTAGAAATAGTAAATGCAAATAGCATTACGATGTGTTGAGGGGGCAGCCTCTGACCGTTTATAGAGTGTGCTTGGCTTTGCTGAGATGTTCTCAAGGGCCCTGAGTCAGATAGAATAGGTATCTGTGGAAGCCTGGACCTACACACACTCTTAGGATGGGGAGCAGGGGAGACAGGGGAGGAACCATCAGCTTGGGGGAAACAAATGCATATTCAAGTAGAAGATACAGCACAAAGTAACTCTGAATCATTTAAAGTAGGCGTGCTTTTATAATTTTTTTTAAAAGGGAAGCTAAAATTATTTTTTGCTAGTTTCCAGCTAATTCTGTTGTACTTTGAGTGTTGTGTCATTCAGAGAACTTGGAAACATTCATTCTTCCTCCTACCATATTTGTGGAGTGGGTGGGAGAGCTTAAAAAAAGCTCCCGAAGACCCATTTCCTCTGCCTATGGTTGCAGGAAGAGGAAGAGGATGGGCTGGCACTGGGATCAGAGCGGAGAGAGCCACACTAGTGTGGAGCCTGTGAAAGCTTCAGTAGAGTTCAGTCCCTTAGGGTGTTGGCACTGGTGATAGCCCGTTTGATCCCAGAAAATCCCTTTCAAGGTTCAAAGGGGGTTAATTTTGCAAGTTGTAAACTGATCTTTTTTTGTTTTATTTTATTTTATTTATTTTGGTTTCTGAGACAGGATTTCTCTGTGTAACAGCCCTGGCTGTCCTGGAACTTGTTTTGTAGACCAAGCTGGCCTTCAACTCACAGAGATCCGCCTGCCTCTTCCTCCCAAGTGCTGGAATCAAAGGTGTGTGCCACCACTGCCTGGTGTACAGTGATCTTAAATAGAATAATCAATGTAGTGTGATATGAAAACAAACCAGGAGGGTGAAGTACTCAGATTTGTGTCCTTCCCAAGTTGGTTGGCTTCAAGCTGGTTGCATATTTTTTCTCTTGGACTCTGGATTTGTTGCTACTAGGAGAGAGAAGTCTGCCATGAGCTCAGGAAGCAACTTGGGGCCTTGTATTAAGAAGAAAGAGAGAACAGCCAAGTCTGGCTGGGTGGCATGAAGTTTGGGGTATATTTTGACAGACACCTGAATTTTGAGGTACTGTATTGGGATATGTAACCTGCAGTCAAACTTGAAACTTGAAAACAGCAAACAGCACTAATAAGGCAAAGCAGAATGGTACAGATCCTTGCCATCTAGGGACTGGGGAAAAATGCTTTGGAAAAATAGAAGTAATCTGTGCTGTGAAGGAGATGTGTATAGGCTTCTGAGGACACTGGGCATGAGAGCTCCTGTTGGCTGGAATGGGTTGGCTGGTGGGCTGACGTTTGTTAGGAATGAGGATATCAGAAATGGCTTGATGGCAGCTGGTACTGTGGTCTTGGGATAGAGTAGAGGAGAAGAGGATACAGATGAGGGAGGTGAGGCCCCAACGTGTCTGGCAGGGCCTGGAACAAAAACTGCTGTGTCTTTTGAAGCACTGGACTAGAGAAGTGTCTTGTATTAGGCCAGGTTATGTTAGAATTGCAGGAAAATGAACGAATCATTTAAAATTGAGGACTACCAGAAGGGGGAAAGTCCTTTTGCTTTCCCTAAACTCCCCGCCACGCCACACCGTTCTAAACTTGATTTCTTACCCAAGTGGAGGCTACTTAGGTTGAAGTGGGGTTCTGGGAGTGTCTCTTTGTTTTGTTGGAGAACAGTGAGGCTTGTTGCTTGACCTCTTGTTCAAGAAGGTTGACCTTTGCTAGCTGTGGATTTCTTGGGATTCTGGGAGTGTCTCCTTGTTTTGTTGGAGGCTAGGGAGGCTCGTGGCTTGGCCTCTTGTTCCAGAAGGTTGACCTTTGCCAGCTGTGGATTTCTCTGATGCTGGCTTTCTGAAGGTCACCTGCTAGCACCTGGTGACATCAGGAAGAGATCTCTTCAGGTTGGTCCATTCAGGAAGCAGCTTGCTCCAATCTGTCATCTTTGTGGCACATACATTTACTTTGCCATTTTTGGCTAGGGATGGCTCAAGCCATTACATGACCACAAAGTGGAAATCTGCAATGAGAAGTGCTCCGCTGGCTTGGCAGATTTCCACCACATTGCACTTATCTGCAGTGCTTGCCCTTTGATGGGCAGGAGGGACCTGGTCAGAATGCTTATGTCCTGAATGTGTTCCTCGAAGGCCATTTGATGGCTGGAGAGGTGCAGATTCTTTGTCTTGCTGGCAGGGGCAGCTGCATGGTATGTAGGGATGCAGGTCTGCTGCTGGGACTAGGCAGCCCGGGTTTCATCTGGAAACACGCAGACTGGGCGGATGCCGCTAAGGAGAAGGAGGCCTGCCTCACTGACCTGGTTGCCATTCTTGGTGCTGGCATTGTGCCACCTACTTAATGGGGTTAAGCAATGGGTATCATGATGGCATAGACATTAGGTGGGCATACTGAGAATGAGTAAATCTCCAAGCAGAACTCTCGGTGCTTTCCTGGAGGACGCTGAATTAATGACCTTGAAGAGACTGTTCTGGAGCTTCTGCGCTCCTGGTAAAGTACACCCGTCCCCAGGTTCATGCCAGAATCGCCTGTGGGAGGGTTTTGTACTGCCAAACCAAAAATAAGATTATTTTTATTATAGTCGTTTTGGTTCTCCAGGTGATTTTCATTTTCAGCCAGATACAAGAACCTGCCAAACCTTTGTGGTTCTAGTGAAGTTCTGTCCACCATTCAGGGGGACTGTGCCTTGTGTCCTCATGCTGCTCCTAACTGCACCTGTTCCCACCCCAACCTAAGCCTTCACCTCACATTTGGCCTTCACTCTTAACTCTTTACACCCCTTCCCATGCCTGCTCCCACCCCGTGAGTGTGTGTGTGTGTGTGTGTGTGTGTCTGTCTGTCTGTCTGTCTGTGTGTGTCTGTGTGTGCGTACATGTGGAAGCCGGCCAGAGGTCAGCATTAGCTGTCCTCTTCAGTCACTCTCCCCCTTACTTTTTGGTTCAGAATCTCCCACTGAACCTGGAGCCCACCAATTCAGATAGTCTTCCTGGCCAGTGAATTCCAGGGAATCTTTCTGTCTCCTCCTCCTCCACCCCTCTTCCTGTAGTGCTGGGATCATAGAAGCTGGCTGCCAGGCTGGGCTTTTTACAAGTGGGTTCTGGGGATCCGAACTCCAGTCATCAGAGCTGTGCAGCAGACATTTTGCTAACTGAGCCCATCTTCCCAGTGCCAAGGCTGGTGTTGGAACTGCTCTTGGTGCCTCAGCCCAGGCTGGTACTCATCGCTTTCTGACAAATGAGAAAGCTCCATATGGAGATTTGGATGGACAGGTATTCTGAGATTTTTTTTTCCTCTTGTGAACATTTCTGCTTAAGGCCAGTAGTTTCTGGATATTTGGGGCCTTGGGGTGGGGATAGGTTTCTCACTCTTATAACTGATGTGAAGAAAAACTCATATTTTTTATTCTTCTTAGAAACCTCCCCTAAAGCCTAAGGTTTCTGCCATGGTGTTTCTGAGGCCTTCCAGACTCTGAGAAATACTAGTTGTCCCCTGACATGAAGGAGCATTACCAGGGACCAGGGCTGAGTTGGTGGTATTCTTGATGTGGACATTTGGTGAGATGTACAGATGAGGACGCACATGCAGTGCTATGCATCAAGTCCTTACAGATCTTGAGTTACATTATGTAAGGCAAGGGTTGGGTTTTTGTCTGTCTGTCTGTCTGTCTGTCTGTCTGTCTGTCTCTCTCTCTCTCTCTCTCTCTGTGTGTGTGTGTGTGTGTGGTGGTGGTGGTGGTGTTTAAGATCTACAAGGTAATGAGGCCCGGACAAAGCTAAAATAGATGGCTGTTCAAATGTCCCTCTTTTGCCTGCATTGTCCCCCGGGGTGGGATCCACACCTTCCCTTTTCTGCCCCTCTCCCACTTAGGCTTTGGGTTTTGCTCAGTCCTCTATTCGTGCTAGGGAGAAGTCTCTGTTTCTGCCTCTAGGTTCTTCTCTTCAGTGCTCCTGTATCACCTGAGCATGCCCGTTTAGAGTGTCCAGACCTGTCTTTTTCTCAGAACAACTTAAGGCCTGTGCTGACTTTGTATCTCTTAGCACCTCATGCTGTGTGGTATGTAATATAGCTCAGTGAGCAAATCAATAAATTCTTTAAGAGAATGATATAAATAACTCCCACCATCTTAAGCTGAACACTGCTAATGTGTTACAATGCTGGTGTCTTTGTACATAAGCGTGTATATAGTTTTCTCCTTTTCTGTTTTGTTTTGTTTTTGTGAATCTGCTGGAGCTAGAACCCAAGGCCCCACACAAGCCAGGCAAGTGCTCTACATCCCCAGCTCTTGGGTTTTCTCTTTAAAATTTTATTTTATGTTTATAAGTGTTTGCCTGCATATGTGTATGTGCACCACATGCATGCAGTGCACCTTGAGTCCAGATGAGGGCCTCGGATCCCTTGGAACTTGAGTTACAGATGGTTTTAAATGATCATGTGGGTGCTGGGAATTGATCCAGGTTCTCTACAAACGCAGAGGCGAATGAGGGTGGTGGGGGATGAAAGCGGCAATTCTCTGTGCAGAGAAAACACAGAATGCTAGCACTGGTATTCAGAGCAAGCAAGCCTGCTTGTTGACTGCTGTTTGCTACCAGATCATCACTGTCCGACAGGAATGTCAGGAGTGTTTACAGATCTTCTGATCTGTTTGGCTTTTAAAGAGCAGCTGAAAGTGTGAGGTTCGCCATAGTCGTCATCGTCATCGTCATCATCTTAATTTGTGTGTGTGTGTGTGTGTGTGTGTGTGTGTGTGTGTGTGTGTGTGTCTGAGCGTACACACGTGGAAGTCAGAGAACAACTTTTGAGTGAGTTCTCTCCTTCCACTGTGAGTTCTGGGATCGGACTTAGTTTCTCAGGATGGTGCGGCAAGAACTCTTGTCCGCTGAGCCAGAGGTAGGCCTTGTAGGCCTAAGAGGTGTGAGCTTTCATGTGACATTTCTGTTTTAACTTCAGGGAGTTCCAGGACATACGAAGCAGAGGTAGTGTTCTGCAGGTGAAACGATGCTTTGCTTTCAGTTTGTGACCCTGTTGTAGGCGATCTCTGGAGCATTCTTGTGTCCGAGACCCTGTCACAGCTGTGGGAGCCCTTTCCGTGTGTGAACTGAAGATTATTGGTCTACATGGGAATTGGGGCTGAGCCAGAGATTTAGGCTGGATGAGAAGCATGGGGGCTTTGGGTCCGAGTGGGGTGCCTGTTGAGGTGAGTTGGGTTGAGGTGAGCCTCCTGGGGTAAGGCCAGTGTGTTTGTGGTTTGCTCATGGTGTTTTATGTGTCGTTTCAGGAATTGGCATCCATTCGAAGAATCTGCAAGCCTCTCTCTGCCCAGAGCTCCAGGACCAATGTGTCTTCCCACTGCCACAAGCCACTGGTGAATAAGTGTTTTTGTTTTTTCCTCCTGTTGTAGTGAAGAGACAAATTGACCATGCACTGTGATTTGCACATAATGATGTTCATCTCTTGTTATTTACTTTTTGATTGCTGTAATAAAACACCATGACCAGAGAAACTTCTAGAAGGGAGGGATTATTGGGGCTTATAATTCAGGAGGAAAAAGAGTGCATCATGGCAGAGAATTGAGGCAGCAGGTGGCAGACATGGTAGCAGGAACAGCTGAAAACTCCCATCTCCGACCATAAGTAGCAGGAAACGGAGAGAGAGTGAACTGGGAATGGCATGTGGTTTTGAAACTTCAAAGTCTGCTCACAATGACGTGCATCCTGTAGCAAGGCCATACTTCTTAAACCTGTTCACACAATGCCACCAGCTGGGGACCAAGTAGTCAAACCCTGGGGCCTATGGGGGATATTCTCATTTAAACCGCCACAGCTGAGTTTAGGCATATCTTGGTCCTGCCACTTTTACAGGTATCAGGAATAATTGTGTGGTTTCTGGGATTCCAAACAGCAAAGTATATCCTGCCTTGTTCACACTGCAGAGTTTCTTGCTTTGAAGACTGAAGGAGATAATGTTTGTGAGCATACTTGAAAGAGATTGAGGTGTTGGACAGATACAGTGTAATACTGTGGGGTTCTGAGATACATTGAGACTCTCCTCTCGCACACACTTATTTAAGTAGCTTTTTCAAGCATCCCAGATGTTGAAAGAAATAGCTGCTGTACCCAGATCACTGCAGCCCAGAGCTGGATGGGGCCTTCCTGCCTTTGCCTTGTGATGCTTATATCTACCTTCACCTGCTAAACCTGAGAGACAGGGCTCTAAAGCTGTCGTGTCTGAGTGAACTAGCACATTAAGATGAGATAACTAGACATTACCCTCACATGTGGACAGGTTGGTAATGCGGGGTTTAAATACTTGTTTTCTGAGACCTCTAGGGTGGTTCTTTAAGATATTTGCATTTTCTTTTCTTTTTAAATTTGTTGCTACCACTCTATCTCTGTTTTATTTTCATTATATATTTTCTTTCCTTTTTTGGTTTTTCAAGACAGGGTTTTTCTGTGTAATAGCGGCCCTGACTGTCCTGGAACTTGCTCTGTAGACCAGGCTGGCCTGGAACTCAGAGATCTGCCTGCCTCTGTCACCCAAGTGCTGGGATTAAAGGCGTGTGCCACCACGCCTGGCTATATTTTCTTTCTTTTTTTTTTTTAATGTTTTTTTCCTTTCCCATTTTAATTGAAAATATTTTTTCATACAATATATCCTGATTATAGTTTTCCCTCCTCCAACTTCTTCCAGGCCCCCCCCCCCATTAGAAAACAGTAAGGCATTTAAAAAATCATAAGCTAAAACAGCAACAAAATCAAGCTAGAATAGGAACAAACAAAAAAGAGCCAAAGAAAAAAGCATAAGAAAGACATACAGATGCAGAGACAAATGCATTTGCACATACAGAAAGCCTGTGAAGAAGTTGGAAACTGTAATATACAATCAAAAGATCTGTAAGGCTTAAAACAAACAAACAAACAAACAAACAAACAAACAAACTTCCAAAAATACCATTGAGTTCACTTTGTGTTGTCCATCTACCACTGGGCATGGGGCCTGCTCTTGAGTGTGGTTTGTATACCCAGCAAGACCCAACTGGAGACAACTAATTTTTCCTTTGCATAGCGCTATTTTTTGTTTGTTGTTTTTTTTTTGTTTTCCCTATGTGAATGGATTGCATTTCACAACTACCTTCATGTTTATCTGTGGTCAAATTATTTCATGCTCTTCAAATGTTCTCTAGGAGAAACTTGTTCATCGCAGCAGGCAAATGTCCTGCCTCCATAGCAGCTGCAGGAAGTGAAAACACACCCTTCGCCACCTTGTGTTCAGCACTGTGATAGGAATGGTTGCACGGTGATAGCCAGTGCACAGTGAAGGTGTCCTGTGAACTCCGGAGGACAAGGACCACAGGAGTCAGGGAAGCTGGGTGAGCCGTACATTTGAATATGGCCACTTTGTAGAGAAAATCTGACCTGTTTAATGTTGCTGTCTGGTCAGCGTCCATCAAATGGGTCGGGTCATTTTGTGACCAGTGAGATAAATCCTAATGACACAGCCACTGGAGGAGATTGCTGGAGGCTACAGTTGGCAGTCAGTCAGGACAACCGGGCCTAGGGCTAGGGGCTGGTTTTTAGACTGCTCCCAGGGGACATGTTGGGTATTCTGGGTCCCATCTTGAATTTTGCCTGATAGAAAGAAGAGTTTATAGTGGAGTCTCCAAGGAATCAGATGGCTGTTCGGTCCAGCCAGCAGATGTGTGTTTATTCCTACTCCATGACTCCATGTCAGGACATTGTCCTGGGCACTGGTAATTCGCTGTTCACAAGGTGGACTGTGTGTCTTCTCTTTGGAGCTCAGACTTGAGCAAGGACAACAGATAAGAACATGAACTTCAAGAGGGCTGAGGTCTCTGCTTGTCTCACTTGCTGCTGCATCTCCACTTCTTAGAATCCTGGAACCTGATGGGTGCTCACTATGTACGCAGTTGTGAACGGAGCAAACAGATAAGCCAAGTAGAAAATGTAATTTCAGCTAATGTGCTATGAAAAAAATAAAACCAGGTTAAAGAATTGGGGAGAGAAAATGAGGGAAGGAGGGGAGGGGAGAAAGAGTGACTCATTTTCTATAGAGACCTAATGGAGTGGGACTCTGGGGGGTGGGGTGCAATCTTCACAGAGGGAACAGCAAGGGAAAGGCAAAGCCTTTGGTGTAGGCTGCACTTGGCATGGTGGAGGAAAAGGAAGGTGGCCAGTTTGGCTGAACTTGGGCTGCAGGTGGTTTAGGGAGGGAGTGGTGTGAAATGGGACGATAGTGTAGGCGGGAACCAGATTGTATAGGCTGTGATAAAGAGTTGGAGTTTTACCAGAGAAGTCTGTAGTTGATGTGATCTTGTACTTTGAAATAGTTCTTTTGGATCCTGAATGGGTAATAAGAAAAAGTAACTTTTGGGAGACCTTGTCAGTTGCCAAAGAGGGTATCTATGCTTTGATAGAGTTTGCAGTTCAGTGTGGGATATGAGCAAAGAGAAGAGTCAAAGCTAAGCTGGGACCTTTAGCTGGATAAATGATGCCATCACTTACTGAGATGGGGAGCAAAGAGGAACCCTAAAAATTTGGTTTCAAGGCTGGCGTTGTAGCTCTGTGGATAGAGTGCTTAGCTGACCTGCGCCAAAACTTGGTTTGATTCCTCAGCACCACATACACTTAATCCTAGCACTCGGGAGGTGGAGGTAAAAGGACATAAGTTCAAGGTCAGCCTGAGCTGCATAGTGGGTTTGAGGCCAGTCTGGACTCTGTGACCCTCAGAAAAAAGTTTTGTTTGAGCCTTGTAAATGGATGTTTGTTCCACAGCAGAGCTTTATTAATTTTGAGATGCCCATTCAGCATTCTCATAGAGATATAAAGTTGTCGGAGGCTGGAAATAGTATCTGTGAGGTTCATCAAGTCTATATGGTATTTAAAGCTAAGACTGGATGAGGCCATTTAGGGAGACAAAGAAGATGTTAGGATTTTGACAGAGAGAAGAATGACTAAGGGTGGATTTTCTGCATAAAAATCCAGGAAGTAAATCAAGGGCTGGTGAGATGGCTCAGAGTGTTAAGGCACTTGGTGCCAAGCTTGATACCTGGAGATCAATTCTCAGGACCCACACAATGGATGGAGAGAACCAACTCCTCTCGAGTTGTCCTCTGTCTACTTACACTGTGACATGTGCACACATATATGCATGTGCACATGTACACTAAATAAATGTAACGAAATTTTTTAAAGAAGTAAACAAAGGATACATGTGAGAGAATATGGTATGAGTCTACCTTTCATAACTAGGAACTGTGTAAATGAGATGAAGATATGAAAGTCATAACAAACCTCACCTTGTATAAAAAGTTAAAACACTGTGATTTCTGTAAATCAAGAAAAGTCATTCTAGATTTGCACAATTTAAAATCTGTTCTGCTGAGAGAATTTATAAGCTGCATTTGTGCACTTGGCACATGACTGCCTTTGGCTGGCAAGCAGAAAGACCAGCATCCCTTGCCAATAACCTGTAAACTGCATTGTTCTTTATATGGACTGGAGCTTTGACAAGCTATATTTGTGACTGACTTTAATTCACTGCTCATATACTTCAGATTTCTTTCATCCCATAATTATGGTATCCAAGAGTGATAAACTGAAAGCCCACTGAGTGCAAAACATGTCTGAAAATCAGTTAGTTGTCGTAGAAAGATGTGATAAAATTCTATGAAGGGGAACTGGAGAGGTGGCTCAGCAGTTAAGAAAACATACAGTTCTCGCAGAGGGTCAGAATTGGGTTCCCAGAACTCACATTAGGAGGTTCAAAGCTGCTTGTAAGTCCAGTGCCAGGGGTATTTGATACCTCTGACCTCTTAGTGCACCCACACACATGCACATATCCACACACAGACACATGCCTGTGTAGGCAGGCTTTTCTGTCCTACCTGCCAGCTCCCAAATAACTACATGGAGACTTCTTATTAATTATGAAAGCTTGGCTGACAGCTTAGGCTTGTTACTAGCTCTTAAATTAACCCATTTTTTTTTTATCAATCTCCTTTTTATCTCATGGCTTTATTACCTTTACTCTGTACTGCCCATGCTGCTTCCTCTGAGTTCTGGAGGCTCCTTGACACTCCACTTTTTTTCTTTCCAGCATTCTCTCTGCCCTGAAAATCTTGCCTAGCTATTGGCCATTTAGCTTTTTATTAAACCAATCACAGTGAAATATCTTCACATAGTATGAAGGAATATTCCACAACACACCTGTACACATGATTAAAAATAAACCATTTAAAAAATTCAATGAAGAAGGGTAAAAGGCAGCATGCTTCATAGGATCACAGTAACATTTAGGCATCCTCAAAATACCAAACAAATGTTCTAACATAAAAAGCAGAATAAATATAACTGCAATGTGTCATGGCAACTGCAGTCATCTGTATCCCTAAAGCACCAAGGACTCATGGGAGAGAACCAGTTCTAATCCTATACATTGTCATCGTATTTCTGAGATTCTGGGGTGAAATGCAGTTGTTCTGTGCTGGTTTCATTGACCATATCCTGTGAATCACCCACTGAGCTTTCTCAAGATCTTACTGGTCTCTTTAGTTTATTTATTTTAGGCCACCTATATGTTTTCTTTGGACTTTCTCCAGCTTCCATGGATCTTGCTTGTCCCTTTCCTCCCATTATATGTTTTAAAGCCTGTCTGCCTCCTCCCTCTGCCTTCAGGATACCCCTACCCTTAACCCCAAGGCTACTGAAGATCTCCAAGATTCCCTTCTTGACCTGGCCTACTCAGCCTTGTGTGGGAAAGATGCCTGAATAGAAAGCTTTTGAGGGCAGGGTGATAAGCAGCTTTCCACAACTGACTGATTCAATCCCAGGCACCTGACTTGTTGGGCATGTGCTTGAAGATGTCAGGGTTTCAGGGAAAATACTCAGAGTGAGCTTCTGGCGCACCTGGTCTCTAGAGAATGTGTGTGTGGACTGTGTGGTGTGCTGCCTTTGACAGTGGTTATGGCCAACGAAGGCTTCAGTGGAGTGACTTTCATGGAGTGGACATCAACTCTGATTTTCATGTCTTCTCTTCTCACAGAGTAGAAACTTAAATGAAAATGGAAACAATTAAACTCACTGGCAGTTGTTGGGGAAGATTTCTGCTCTCTGCTCTGTTATTTAGGAAGAGACCTCGGGAATTAAAAAAGAATGGGACCTTCCCATGCGCCTGGAGATTAAGAGTGATAGAGCATTTAAGACAGTAGTATCCGGTTGTTAAGATGGCTTAGCTCATAGAACCACTAGCTGTGCAAGCCTCACAACCTGAGCCTGATCCCTGCAACCCACTCAAAGACCAGAGAGAACCAGCTCTACAGTTTTCTGTAGGCGGACTTTTCTGTCCTGTCAGCCACTCCCCAAATAACCACACAGAGACTTAATATTAATTATAAATGCTCAGCTGAGAGCTTAAGCTTGTTTTTAGCTAGCTCTTATAATAAATGATCCCATTTCTATTAATCTGTGTGCTGCCCCAAGGCTCATTTATCTCATATACACACTTCCCATCCTGCTTCCTCTTATCTCATGTCTCCTCTGACTCTGCCCTTCTTCTCCCCAGCATTCTCTCTGACCCCAGAAATCCTGCCTAGCCATTGGCCAGTTAGCTTTTTATTAACAATGATAGCAACACATCTTCACAGTGTACAAAAGGATTATTCCACGGCAGTTTTCCTCTGACCTCCACATGCGTGGCCCCATATATACGTCATATGTACGTACAAAATACTAATAATCTAAAAAATATATTTTAAAGTGACATCTTCCTTCATTTGCGGGGGTGGGAAGAGGCTTAGAGCTTCAGACTTCAGACCATTTCCGGATGAACATGCTGGTGGGGAGGGCAGTGGTGTGGGAAGGGGAGTGGGCTTTTCACCCTGTCCTTTGTACTTCATGTTCTTTGCATTACTTACTACCTTTAAACAGGGCCACAGTAGTATCCCTTTTGATTTTAATTATTTAAAAGAATTTAAGCTCTTTTATCTCTTGGTCTGTAACTGTTCTTGCTCAATTTATCTTAATTTAGGTCATTGCCTGTTCACAGTGCCCGTAGTCTTTTTTTTTTTTTTTTTTTTTTGGTCTTCAAGTTTATTACTGATCTATCACAAGGGTTCATAATTTGAGTTTCAAAGTTTTGCATGCATGGGGATAGGTCAGTCAGGCTAGTCTCTTCCCTTCTTCTGTTCCTGATTTCTGAAAAGATATAAGTGTATTTCTAGTGAACATTTTGTTTTACTGCTTTAGGCAAATAAGTTCTTTAGGTGTGGTTTAGTTGCCATGATCTGGCTCACAGATAAGGACATTTCAATTGAACTTTGCCACACCCCTTAGAGTGAAATCTTAACAAAATTTAAAAAAATAGATTTACTTATTTTGTTTTGTATGTGTGAGTGTTTTCCTGCATGTACGTCTGTGTACCATGTACCTGCGTAGGTCAGAAGTGGGCATTGGATCCCCCAGAGCTGAATGGTTATGAGGTACCATGTAGGTGCTGGGAACTGAATCTAGGTCCTCAGCAAGAGCATCAAGTGTAGAGTGAAATCTGCTACCACTGTAAAACAGAACTTGAAATCTGGAATTTATTGTAGTTGATGGTTTCTAATCTGAGTTCAGGTAAATTAAGATACAACCCAAACTCTTTCCTTGTCTTATAAATCTGTCCAGGCTGGAGAGAGGGCTCAGAGATGGCTAAGAGCACTTTCTGCATGACCACCAGAACCTAAGTTCAGATCCCAGAACCCACATATCAAGCTGGGTGTGTCTTACTTGTACATGTAACTACACTGTTGAGGTCAGAGACAGGAGGATCACTGGGGCTTGATGGCTACCAGATTAGCTGGAAAAACACAAGTCTCAGATTCAGGGAGAGATCCTATCTGAAAAGAATAAGGTGGAGAATGATAGAGGATGATACTTTATACTGTCCTCTGGCCTCCATGTACCCGTATGTGCATGCACCTGTACCCATGTGCAGATAGCTCTCTCTTTCTCCCGCCTCTTCTCCTATCATAGAAAAAATGCTTCAGGTTCAGGGAGAGCCCCTGTCTCAAAAGGTGGGGAGTGATAGAGGATAGCACTTTACAGTGTCTTTTGACCTTCATGTACCCCTATGTGCACACATCTGTACACACGTGTGCATAATACACACACACACACACACACACACACACACACACACACACACACACTCCACTATCATAGGGAAGTCTTCAAAATTTAGTTTGCATAAGTTGGATGCAAAGACAAGAGCCCTGTGTGAGTGGAGGTGGAACTTGGTGTCTGGAATCCAAGGTGCCAATCACCTTCCTGCTGTTGGCAGTGTGTGCTGTTGGGCTCTTTCTGCAGCTTCATTGTCTAGAAGTATTTCTTAGGGCAGCAAAATTTATTCTGTTACCAGAGATTTGTAAGTCTGTTTTCTGGCCAAAACTCAGTTTGTGCAGCATTGACATTCTTAGATATTGATGTTTTCCCAGGAGATTTACACATTTGATTTTACACTTTTTAAACAAGCGGAAATTTATGTCACACTTGCTGGCCATGTGTAGAAACAGGATATTTTCTCCTCTCTTCCATCTAGTGACTGTTGCAACTATAGATAAAAGAAAGTATTTCTTGGCTTTCTTTTTCTTCCCTAGTTTGGGGACATAAACATTAGGTTGTACTTGAGGTTTTCACTAGAACAAGGAGATGACATTATGTCCAGTGATTACCGCCCATCATAGGACCAACTCATCCCGATTGTTCTGGAAACTGATTAAGCATCATCTGATGCTGACAGCACAGTAGTGCCCTCATCCTCCTGTGGTCCCCTTGTCAACAGAGATGACTCACTCAGTGTTTCCCTCAAACCCAGTGTCTCCGCTGTGTTCGTCATAGCTTGTTTAAATAAAAAGTAGTTTCTGTAGAGGTGTGATTAAAAAGAATAAATGAACTTTTTGTGCTTGTCAAATTAACCTAATCCAACTTCCACCATCGTTATTGATTAGGTATTGGTTCTTGGACCTTTAGGGGAGGGGTCAAGAACCCCTTTAAGGTATGTATGTACATATATGATCTGCATATAGAACTCCTGTACGTTTCCAGGAGGTGACACTCCCTGCTGAGTTATGCTTAGTCACAGACAGTTCTAAATGTGGCCACTTCTGGATGCCTCTGAGTGGCAGGCACCCACTCTAAGATTGCTTTTCTGATTAGATAGAGCTGTGCTGAAGGCAGCCTAGTTTCGGTGCAATTTGTATCTTCCAGAATTGTTCCAATATGGACTCAAAGCTGAAACTCTCTCTTATGTAAGTTGCTGTTACAGAGACAACCTTCGATATTTTTATTTTCTGACAGCCAATCCCCCCCCCCCCCAGGTTCATTTATTTCCTCCCAGTCCCTTTTCTAGCCAAGGGAGGAAAAAAGCTCTTTTTTTAATGCATATATTTTACAGTACATGGAGAGACCAGTCAACAGAAGCCATAGCTCTAGATACTGTTGTTCCCAGAGGTTGTCATCTGTATAGCGTGTTATCCTCCATAGCAATTGCAGGCTAGATGCCAACAAGCAGCAGCATCTTAAAGGTTTTGAAATGGAGGCCAGAATGTTACCAGTTAGAAATTTTCACGTAATTTGGTTTTTAGTTGATTTGGAAAAACAAGAACATCTATCTGTATGGGGCAGGATTCTTGCATGGGCGTCAGTGTTTGCTGTTGTCTTTGTACCTCCTTTGGGTAGCCTGTTCCGATCCCCCTGGCTTGGCTTTTGTAACCCCTGACTTAATGTTTTGTCTCAAATCCTGTCGTGAAAAATCAAGGGATCTTTAGGGTCAACAAAATGTTTTGTTTCCCCTGCTTTTAAAATTGAGAAAGTCCGTTTAAAACAACAGGAGCAAAAACCGTTGGAGTAATTAGGCAAATTGTATACTTTTTTTTCCTCAAAGAGATCTAACTGAAAGGAAAGGAAAAAAGAAACCAATAATGTAATACTTTTTAGTGTTCTTTACAAATAGGAAGCCATTATATTAGTTTTGAAACATAATGAACTCTGTATAATTTGATTTGCTCATATAGTTACCATGTTGGAAACATTTGTACAAAGTTTCTAATTATATTGTTTGCTCTTAAGTATTCTTAGCATTCTCTTTTATATAATAAACTATTGAACTTGAAATGGCTGACCATGTCCTAAGGCATTTTTCTCTTTTTATAATATACAGACAAACGTAAGACTGGACAATAGAAGTGACCACTATTTTAAAGTTGTATTTATATTTCTATTTGAAATGTCCTTGTATGTGTTTATGGGGTAAGGAGTGATATGTGTGATAATCAGGATCCAGATGATTGACTTCTCTGTTATTTCAGATATGTACATTTCTTTGCGTTGGGAACATTCAAAATCTTCTCTTCTAGGTGCTTTGAAATATTCAGTTAATCGTCAACTGTCGTTACTCTACTGTTAAAGAACATTAGAACTTACCTTTTTATCAGCTGTGTTCAGTACCTGTTGCTGCTACCAACATTTTAATTTGTCTGTCCGTCTGTCTGTCTATCATCCATCTGTCTTTTACAGTACCAGGGATTGAACCCAGGGCCTCATGCATGCTGTGCAAACATCATACCTCTGAACTAAGTCCCAGCCCACCCCTGGTAACATTTTAACAAGACACAGGGTTGTCTGGTATTTGGCAACCTTTCACTTTCCACAATGTTTAGTAGATAACAGAAAAGGAACTTTTCTATAAGGAACTATAAGTCACAACTATGAGAAAAGACAGCAGAACTAGCCTAAAACCTGGATGACCATGTAGATATTCTAAGCCATTCACATTTTATGAGTTGTCCTGGTCCAGAGGTTTTGTTTCTCCTGTGCCTTTTCCCTCTCTAGTGGTCTTTACTCACCTCTGAACACTGACTAGTAGCCAGGATGAAAGCAACATCTCATCCCTTTCCACTTTGAGCTCCTAGTGTGGGGATTAGAGCTCACCAGACTCTTGGCATGCTGGGCAGGGCATAGGGAGTCTGGAACTCTCACCTTGGCTATGTGAGGCCCTGACCTCCACCTACCCTGGAACCCCCAGCCCTGCCTTGCACATGCTCTGCCTTTAATAGAAAAACGAGACTCTTCTAGTTCAAAATGCCTGTTTGTTCATGTGGAGCACTCACTTAAGGGTGGGGTAAGTTCTGGAAAACCTGAGGCTCTAATTGTCTGACAGCCTTTGCAGGTTTAAAAGAGCAGAATCTTGATGGACAGCCCCTAATTCCTCATGTTTTCTGCTTGGCTACCTGGAGTACTCACAGGGAAGAACTAAGTAGTGAGTTCCTGTCCATCAACTCATGATGTAGCCTTTTAATAGCTCCCCAGGAAGGAAATTCTGTGGCAGAATTTGGAAAGCCTGGTTCATGTGGCAGAATTTGGAAAGCCTGGTTCAAGAGTGAGCCAGGCAGAAGGGCTTTTAGCTCTCTGAAATTATGGATAGATCTACAATGCTACATCTTCACCCATATTCATGGTTCTTATGAGACTTGGGCCCCCTAGTTCTTGAATATAGGATGATACTTTTATTTCTTTGTGACAAGTTCAAAGTCAGTTGTATGCTGTCTCTTGGCTCTGATAAGACAAAAGTGCTGGTCAGAACAACAGAAAAAATGATAAAGAGGCTTTAGCAGAGCAAATTTAAATGTAGTAGGACATGGTCAACACAGGATAATGAATGTAGGCTGCTAAGAGTGTTATATAATGGGCCTGTGTTACCAGTTATGGGATGAATACTAAAAATACTGGAAAACGCACACACACACACACACACACACACACACACACACACACACACACAGAGTATGGCTTGGGCGATAGCACAGTTAGTAAAGTGTATACCTTATGAACGTGAGAATGTGAGTTCTGTAGAAAAATTGAGCTGTTGCCTAACTAGAAGCTTCACCTCTACTGACTAACATTCGTGGTACTCTGCACAAGATTGGAGGAGAAAGGTCCTTATCAGTGTCACCCAGTGACAAGTGCTGTGACCTACAACAGTGACTGGCCTGCAAGATACACTGATGGGATAGTGGCACAAATATTATGGAAGTAACCAACCATTTTTTTTTTAATTGGACTTAAGGTTCACTCCATGAAATGGAACTCATACTTGACCCTGTTACAGTGGCCAGGAAGCTGAGACTTGAGAGGCCATGGGCCTAGGGGAACACCTACTACTATTATTAGAATATGTATAGTATACACACTATTATGCCAAAAGAACATAGCAATAAAAAGACTCCTAATGACATACTAATATACCCGTAGATCTGTGCCTTGCTCAGCCCACATCAGGGGAGCTTCTTCTTATAGTAGGTGGGAATTTACACAGAGACCCACAACTGGACAGTGTGCCGAGAGTGAGAGACTTTGGAGCACTCAGCCCTAGATGGGGTGTCTTTATCAGGGATGTATGTGGAAGAGGAGTGGAAGGATTACGAAAGCCAGAGGTAATGGATGACTGTACGGAAGTGATATCTTCCAGACACAACAGAGCTAATACACTATGAACTCACACAGTAGCACGCACAGGGCCTGCACAGGTTCTAGCCGGATGGGATCCTGTACTGAGAGAAGGAAGTAAACACAGGGTTCCACCCTTAACCAAGAAGCTTTCTAAAATTGATACCCACTGGCAAAGGGAAAATCAGTTTTTGCCAGTAGAGTTTCACTGTGTATGTCAAGCACACTTTAGGGCATGCCCCATACCCAGGAATAGTTGGCTAACACAAAATGAATGCAATAGTCTTTTTTTGTGAACTTTTAATTTCATTTTGCTTTGTTTTGATGTTTTTTGCTTTGTTGGACTTTTGCCTGTTTTGATTTTCATTTTTGTGGAGTGTGTGTATGTGTGTGTGTGTGTGTGTGTGTGTGTCTGTTTCTTGGTTTTTGTTTTTGTTGTTTTCTTTTTTTGAAAGAGAGACAAAGAATATATAGTTAGATGGGTAGGGAGGTGAAGGATCTGGGAGGAATTGGAGGAGGGGAAAATGATAAAAATATATCATGAAAAAATTTTTTTTCAATTAAAAAAAGATTGCAAGTTTTATCCCCCAAAACCCATGTAAAAAATGCTGGCCGTGATGGCATGTGCTTGTAACCCGTGAGAAGGCAGAGACAGGTGGATCACTGGGGCTTAATATCTTAGCCAGCCTGCTCTACTTGACAAGTTCTAGAAGGAGAAACTAGCTAAAAAAACAAGTAGACAACTGAGGTTGTGTGATTTCCACATGCACACACTGCATTCATACAAAACTTATAGCAAATTACATATAGAATAGATCATTGTGTATATGTTTTATAGTAAATATATTGTGTTAGTTTTAGAAAACCAGTAGCAAAGTAATAGACACTAAAATGACTCAACACTGCTTGGATTAATTAAATGGAGCAAATGAGAGGCCGGAAACAAGCCTTGCCATTGTATTTTAGAAAGGATCTGCTTGAAGAATTGTAGGCTACATTCTTGGTTCACTACCCAGTGATGCTGTGTGTATTTCAACTCTATAGATGGCTTCTTAGCGTCAAAAATATTGATTTATTTACTTGTTTGTCAAACCAACATTTACTGATCAGCAAGAAGTATTTGCATGGCACTTAAGTATGCTGGTCTTAGAGCCTAGTTCCATGTGTAGGAATCAGCATTTGTTGACTTAAGTTTCTGTCTTTGTTTACTTGGTTCGTTTTGTCTTTGTTTTTTGAGTCCTTTGTATGCAGGGCTGGTCGCCAGCATACTATGTAGCCAAGGATGTCCTTCAACTCCTGATCTCCACGTAGGTGAGAACCACCAAGTCTGTTTTATGATAACTACCGCTACTCTTTTCAGTACTTGTAAACAGAGACACCCGTGGCTTTGTCTGGGCCATTTAGGAAGAAACATGGGCCTGGTGGGCAGAACAAGAATATTGCCTTGAGAATTTTGCTGGGTAGTCATTCCCAAGAACAGAGGGAGCGGGGACTGTCTTCTGAGTGTGAGAGTGGGTAGATGGGATGCGGTTGTGGCTTTGAGGAAGATGGAAACTATTTGGAACAGCTGATGTGGTTTAGGTACCACGAGCTGCATAAGAGTTGAAAGCAGGCCTTCTGGGAGCCCGAGAGGAAGCGACCATGTTAGCAGGTGTGGAGTGGCTGTTCAGGAAGTCAACTGAGACTTGGGAACTTTGAAAGTCCAGGTCTGGGGGCAGGGGCTAGGAATTTGCTGTGCTGTTGGTGTAAGTAGATCTGGTGTGAGAGCTATTTCTGACCCTGAGAAGTGGCTGTCTAGGGAGTTGTTGAGGTGAACAGCAGGAGGTGTAAGGGCTGAGTTAAATGATGAGCTACAGCTCTTTCCAGCATGGCAGTTAAGGCTTTTTCTCTCTCAGGTGTTCCCTCATCAGGCAAGCCATATTGGCCGTTCTTGAGTTCTTTTGGACATGCTGTTCCTTTTTGCCTGATACTTTCCCAGATGAACTATTCTAGGCCCTGTTTTATTCTTTTCCTTTGGCCTACTTAACTCCTACTTCAAGCCTTGGCTTAGGCTTCATTCCTGGGAAATTGTTGACAATTACTTCTTGCTCTGTTCTCTGCTAACAGTCTTTCACCTTGTGCGCACATATATGCATTGCCCAGGCTTGCTTCGGCCTCTTGTATTTGTGGGTTGGAAGGTTCCTTGAGTGTAAGACTGTCCCTGTACCTAGCAGAGCCTGGCACATGGTGGTTGATAGATGCTTGCTGGGTGGATGTGTGTTTCACTGCAGTATTGGTAGTAGACTTAATGTTAGATCTAAAAAGAAACTATGAGATTAGTGAATCTAACTCAGTCGTTCTCATAATTATGTGCATTTATGTGCATCTCTGTATGAGAATGTGTACATGAGCTCAAGTATCCCTGGAGGGCAGAAGAGGGTTGGATGCCTGGAGCTGGCTATGGATTCTGGGAATCAAGATCAGGTCCTCTGTAAGAGCCCTGCAAGCTCTTAACCACTGAGCCATCCTTCCAGCCCCATAGCTCATTCATTTTATAGTTTGCAGAGACCTGCAGAATAAGGACTCCAATTCCCTTCCTCTTGTTTCCAGTGTACTATGCCTTGGTGATTGCAGGTGTGTGTGTGTGTGTGTGTGTGTGTGTGTGTGTGTGTGTGTGTGTGAAGATGGTATTGTTCTGCCTCTGCTTAGTGCCTAGCTGCAGCCACTGTTGAGAGCTTTTGCAGAGTCTGAGTGTTCTCCTGGGGAGGGAAGCAGTGTCCTGACAACGCTAAGAGCTTTTCCTCTGCATGGTGCCAGGTTTACAACAGCCCTTACCTCACTGTTTCCCCTTCCCTTTCCTGGTTTGTCCTGGTTTATCTTTGGGTAAGTATCAGCAACTGTTGCTAAGTAAATAGAGGAATTGCTCATTCAGGGTTCATGGTGTCAGATACTCAGTGCCTTCGCTTTCACCTGTCCTGACCATTCTCAGTGCCACTCCAAAATGCCCCGACTTAGCATGTGTCGAAGAACAGCATGGGTGCGTGTACACACATACACACACACACACACACACACACACACACACACACGCATGTGCACAGAGTGGATGTTTTATCTGACAGCCTAAAGGATAAGGGAAGCGTTAAGTGAAGAGGCAGTAGGACATTTTTTGTGAGTGAAAAAAATGAGTGCTTGTTTCCAGATCCACCCTTGGAAATGGCATGTGAGGTGGGGTGTCTAGAAATGCCTGCTTGTATTTTTTTTTTTTTTTGACTCAACGCTTATTATGAAGCTTCTGGACAAAGTGACTTTACCATGTCTGTCTAGGGTGAACCTTCAGCCTGACTAAGGACAGGGCATGGCTCCTCCCTTTACTGCTTGGCCACAGATGATGCAGTTTTGTGTGGTTGAATCCAAATCACCGTGGCTCATGTGAGCTTCCCATCACCATTGATCCCAAGTACTGAGGATCAGTACTGAGTTGACCATTGGGGGTGATGTGAGTTTGAAACTTTGGACTCCTTTGGTAACTAACTAAATAGTAGATGACTAAAATTGCCTCTTTTTTGGGGAAAGTACTCTAGAGACCAGAAACTTGAAGGCCTTTGCTTCTTTGTTTTGTTCATTTGTTGAGATAGGGTCTCATACTGTAGCTCAGGCTGGCTGGGGACTCTAATCCTCCTGCCTCAGCTTCCTGAGTGCTGGGATTGTGGCCATGAGCCACTGTGCCTGGCCGCCTTTCACTTCTTAGGGAGCTCTGCAGCACTGTTTCCCCTCCGCATTTCTGTATGCGTTTCCTTTTTGCCTCTTTCCTTTCCTTTTTTTTTTTTTTTTTTTTTAAATTAAGAACTGCACAATGTACAGTGACCTTTTCGCTCACAGGATTTAGAAATCCCATGTCTTGGAAGAAGTCCAGTGTCTTGGGTCTTAGGGATTTCTGAAGCCACTTTGGACCTTGTTGGCTTCCAGCCACATGGGAGCGTCTGATCCTCCCTGGGCTGGTCCCGAGTTCCAGGCATTGGGCTGGAAGTGCATCAGCCAAGGATTTGAGCTGCGTCAAGAAGGATTTTGATTTGCTATATTCTCTGCTTGGCATCTGCTTTATTTCCTCCAGGGACGTCCCCTTCCTTGGAAAAAATAACTCCAAAGATGCCTGTCTGACGAGCTAAGAAGTTCAGCCAGGCATTTCCATTCAGGGATCGTAACTTGTCAGTCACAGGTCACTGGGTGAGCAATGTGTCACCAAACTTGAAGAGCTTCTGACATTCCCTTCCCTCTCCTGCCCACCTGATCCCCTACACTGTCGAGTTTCAAGAATGACAATCTGAAATCTTGAGACAGACCAGTCAGCATTGGTTCTAGCAGGACTCAACCCATTGGAACTTCCTAGGCTGTGACCTGAAGGACTGTTCTAGGTGGCAGCTGTCCTTGGGCCCCAGACTCTACCCCTCCTCCAGGCATGTGTTAATTGTTCCATGTGGTAATAGGGAACTGTGGCTAGAGATGGGACAGTTGGAGGGGCTGTGGCAGAGCGCAAGACCACCCTTAGAGCTGTGTGCTGAAGTGACTCAAGTCTCTGAGGGTCATGATAAGGATCTCAGTGTATCTAAGTCATTACCATTCCCTCCAGTAAGCCAGTGGTCCATGGAAATGCTCCTCCTTCCCAGATTCTTCTGCTACATGTAGACTTTATGTTTATTCACCTTTAATTTTTACCGTATTAGGTTTAATTCATTTAAAAACCTGTGAAGACCTTTTAAAATCCAATAGTAACAGATCTTCATAGGGTAGTTAAGACCCTCATTTGGCCATCTTTAGATACACTATATTTATCAAAATGTACAGGACAGGGCCACATTCAGGTGCCTGCAGCGAAATGGTGACATTTAGGGGATGGTGGCTTAGTCATCTGTGTATAAGTCTGCTGGATTGCTGACAGTTCTTCCATCGTGTTCACGGGGAGATTGTGGAGCTCTGTTAAACACAGGTTCAAGTGACACTGTACTCATCTGAAGCATTGGTCACATAAATCTGATCTTAGAAGGCAACCGATTAGCTCTGTACTTGTTCATAGTGAACACATGTCAGTTCATGGCAAGCAGGGTTTGCTTTTCTTAGGTATTCATTTAATTTTCTAGGTTCAAACTTTTCTGGATGCTGATGCGAGTCTTCTTGGTATGCTTCTAGAACCGTCTCTCAACACCATTTTTGATCCTTGAGGTTTTTGAAGGATTGTTGACAGTGATTCATCAATGGCAGTTGTGTATTGTTTTACTGTCAAGGATCTGATGGACCTGAGCCTGAAAGCTGCCATTCCTAAGGCAGCTGTAGCTGCCCTAACTCCTCACCTGTCTTCTGCCTCAGTTGTTTGCACGGGTTTTCCTTTCAGAAAGATCCTTCATGTGGTTGGAGGGGCACGAGTAGCATGATGGGTTTTTCTTGTCATGTTACAGTGACCCCTTCAGCAGAGATGCTACCATTTTGCCTTTCTTCTTACCAAGAGAACAACTTTAAAACTGTGAAGGAAGCTGGGGAATTGCTCAGCTGGTGCAGTGCTTGTGAGAACCTGAGTGAGCTCCAGCTCCAGAATCTGCATAAAAAGTCAGGCAGTGGCTCATTCTTATAATGTTAGCTCTGGAGAAGCAGAGGCAGCCAGGGGTGGGGGTGGAGGGGTGGGGATGGAGGGGTGGGGTGATCACCTGTTTGGTGAGATCCAAGCGAGTGAGAGACCCTGTCTTTAAAAACCAAAACAGTGGGTGGCGCCTGGGGAACAACAGCCAAAGCTGTCCTCTAGGGCCTGCATCCAGTCCCTATCTCCTGAAGTTTTTCATACCTCACTGTTTTAACTCATCCAAGGCCTTATCTTTTGAACTCACCTTGTTCAGCCTCCACTCTGTTCCCTTTATTGTGGCCCAGACACAAATAGAACATTCCAGGGCTAGGAGTGCTTTGTATCCTTTTAAAGGACTTTCCAGGGTTCTGCCGCTCTCACCTCCCAACCGTCTCTGCACTGAAGGATTTTTCTCTAGCTCAGATAAGCTTGAATTCCCTAGCTCCCTTACCTTCTCTTCTCTCCAATTTTGTGGCTGCCTTTCTGGGCTGCCTGGTACAGCTGTGCAGGGCAGAGGTAATGACTTCCTACAGGAGTCAGCCCTGCTGACCACCCACAACTTTTCATCACACCCTCTCTCCCCAAATGACCCATCCCTTAGGACTCCCACCCAGGGCTGGGCTGGGCTGGTTCGGGCTGGTCCACTGACAGCTCCACTGTGGTTGAATGTTCCTGGAGCATGTGGGCCTCTCCCTGAGTTGAGGCCCAGGCCCAGAGCTTCAGAACCCCCAGATCGGAAGACAAAAGGAAAGAACATTCTAGGGATGGGCTGTTCCAAAGTTCAGTAGCTTGAGTGGGAAGTAGCACGTGGGAGGAAGGGAGGAGAGGGAGTTGGAAAAATCTGTGGTGACCCTGAAGACCCTCAGCCCCATAGTCCAGGCACTGGTCCCCTGTTCTGCAGCTTGGGACCCATTTTATTTTGAAATGACTAAGTCCAAGGAGAAACTCAGAGCTGGCCCTAATAGAGAAAAGAAGTTCAACTCTATTGTCTGGAATCATTAAGACTCCCAGCTCTATTGAAACTGATCTCTTTACTGTCTATGGAAAAGGATTTAAAGAGGCAAATCACAGTGAGGGATGTTTGATTTAAGGAGAGCTTTTAAAAGAACCCACTTTAGGAATGTGCATTTGCATACAAACAATGAGAGTGCTAATTAAAATGATTCTCACATAGTCATTTCAGCTGTGCGGAGACTGCTGCTTGGCAACACTTAGGCAGTGGAAGTGAGCGCTTTGAAAACCATCTTGTTCCATCAGTCCTAATCAACTAAGACGTATTGTGGGTCTTTTATCTGCAAGGGACTGTGCTCGAACCATGGTGTGTGTGTGTG